>CM074284.1:7087376-7212376 GCA_037194245.1 Opsariichthys bidens | reverse complement strand
CCTGCCAAGACAATTTTTTTAAATCATATTTCACCCCAAAATCAAAAGAAGAAATTATAATCTACTTCAAGAATGAAGGCTGTTTCAGGACCTTTAGGTTATTTTCTATTATTTCAAAAAATTTTATGCCAATTTACCAAATTTCCATGTCAAGTCTCATTACTGTAATGTCGGGAAAAAATGATATGTTATTTAAATTGTACATTGCTTATGTATGAATGTAGTATTTATTACACTACATTAAATATGTGCTGATTTTAACTGAAAAATAATTGTTTTGAAAATAATATCACAATGCAGAAAAGTAATGGTACAAAAAGTATATATACACAGGGCTGAGTAGGTTACTTTTAAAATGCATTTCACTACAGATTACAAAATACATGCTTTAAAAAGTCATTTGTAAAGTATTTCGTTACATTACTCAAGTTTAGTAACTTAATCTAAATACTTTAGAATACTTTGGAACACTAATAAATGTGGAACAAACACAAAAAAGGTCATTGCAAGTTTTTATCTCACAATTCTGACTTTTTCCCTCAGAATTGCGTGATTTTAAAGTTGCAATTGTGAGTTATAAAGTCAGAATTATGAGATATAAAGTCACATACTAAATTCACCATTGCAAGAAAAAAAGTCAGTATTGCAAGTTTATATCTCCCAATTCTGACTTTATAACTCACAATTGTGAGGGAAAAAACAAATTGTGAGAAAAAGTTGCAGTGACGAGTGAATTATAAAATGACTCACAAACAACTATCAGAAAACATGAAAACAGTCGTGGATCATCAGGTCATGACAGGACAGTTAAGTTGACAGTTGGGCTTTTTTTATATATAAATTCAGTCATTTTGTCTTATTTAGGACAGAACTAAATAAAAATAACAACATTTTTATGATTCCTCTTAAAAGTATTAAAATGTTGATGAAACTGAACTCCACTTTTTCAGACTGTCAGAGTCATAAAATCACCAATTGCTGTTTAAATGACATAAAAATTCAAAGTAATCACTTTGGTAATCTAAAACCCTTTTCAGATGTAACTGTAATCTGATTACCACCCATTTAAAATGTAACTGTAATGAAATACACTTACTCAAATTTTGTATTTTAAATACGTAACTAATTTACTTGTATTTCGTTACTCCCCAACCCTGTATATACACCATATGTTTGGGCAGGTCCAGAGGGCGCCATCTTTGAGCATTCTGTTAGGACACCTCTGGTCAAAGCAGTTCTCAACAAAGAGCTGAAGTAAGTATCTCTTCCCATACAGATTTCCTATACACATTACTGTAATAATAAAGGACTTTTGGTAGTTAAACTTACTTGCTAATAAAATAAAGCTAAAAAACTTCAACTTGTTTGCAAACTATATGCGTTTTATACGTTGCTCCAATTTTGTCTCTGCATATGCTGTGTCGAAAACATTCTTGCTTAAAAATGTCAGCCCATTGACAGTAATTGTACTGAGTATAAATAACTTTTATAGCAGTTTCCAACAGTGCATTAACCAGCTGCGATCTTTGATTTGAGTCACATCTGGTTGTCGACAAAAGCTTAATTCTTTTTCTTCTTCAAAAATGACTCCCAAACAGGCCTAAATGTAATGCAGTTTCCTTCCAATTTCCATGAATGCATCAAACTGTTGTAGCCATCTTGTGTCCAAACGATGTATTGCACTGCTCAGTAACAATGCATTTCCCTTTCATTTCAGACTGGAGTCTCCGACACGCACTCTCAGCATGGATGCGCCAAAAGGCGTTCACGTCAAAGCCTTGGCTGGAAATGTTGAAGTGACAGCGCATTTGGACATTCTGCTACACTCAACTACAGGACTGGTAAGCACACCTGTCTGTGATTTTGAAGACTTTTGTTAGGTTTTTCTGGTGTGTTTAATTAGGGATGGAGCTCGTCACCATTCCCTGATCTAGCATAACTCATATAATTTGGTTTTGGAAGAATTTGAGGACTTTTGATTGTTGTGTCTGAGCACAGTCTGAGACATTAAAGGGTTAGTTCACCCAAAAATGAAAATTCTGTCTTTTATTCCTCACCCTCATGTCGTTCTACACCCGTAAGACCTTCGTTCATCTTCAGAACAAAAATTAAGATATTTTTCTCAGTGAGTCTCTATTGCCAGCGAATAACACTTTCAGATAACAGGTGTTGTGCCGAAATCGGTGAAACTGTGTCGCTGTTGAGCAAATCTTCTAATTTCACTTGCAGAGAGCAAACCCTGAAGCGGAATGATACTGCAAAAGATGTTTTATGTATAAAAAAAAGAAACGTCCAACGCTTGTATACAGAAGAAATTAAACATTAATGCTGCGCTGTTATTGACTGATGCTGGACGTTATGGATTCGTTTGGTATTCTCATTGTCTGATACATGTAGACTTTATTCTTATTATATCAATTACAATTACTCAAACTAAAATTACAGTTTGAGATATATATATATATATATACGACGGGTCAAACATGAAAAAAATACTATAGTAATTTATAATAAATACCATAGTGTTTTCTAAAAAAACACTCGGAAAGCTTCTAAAAACATATTTAAAACAGTTAAATAATGACTTTTCAACAATATCTAGTGATGGCTGATTTCAAAGCACTGCTTTAAAGCTTTACGAATCTTTTGTTTCGAATCAGTGTGACTCGTAGCGCCAAAGTCATGTGATTTCAGTAAACGAAATTCGAAATTTCAATAGTTCTCGTGACTTTGGCAGTTTGATATGCGAACCGAATCACTGATTTGAAACTTCAGTAAATCTTTGAAGCAGTATTTTGAAGCCATCACTAGATATTGTTGAAAAGTCGTTATTTTGACTGTTTTAAATATGTTTTTCGTAGCTTTCCGGGCATTTGATTTGCTGTCAATAGAGACTCACTGAGTCATCAGATTTCATCAAAAACATCTTAATTTGTGTTCTGAAGATGAACAAAGGTCTTACGGATGTAGAACGACATGAGGGCGAGTAATTCATTTTTGGATGAACTAACCTTTTAGCATTTCTAGTTTGAACTCGTGAGACTTCTTCTAAGGATAAATAGTAAACTTTAGTACAAGTCTCTTGTTTATTCTTTCTTATATGACTTTATAATGGTTGTTAATGATACTACTTGAAATGGCCTTGAATTACTCAAGTCATCGAGTCAAAACTCGAGTTTTTTTTTTATCCTTGAGGTTCACTTATAATGTTATTCAAGTTTTTTCCACAAAAAAACCCCAAATTTTATATATTTGTAGATTCTGAAATGATCCATTTTTTAGGGGCGGCTTGTTTAAGACCTGTCAGTAAATGACCACTGATATGATTGGCTAATATCATTGCATAGAAAACACTATCGACATTCACTTGCTATTGCACGTGAGTAAGTGTTTGAAAACATTGTCCATATAAAATCATAATTTACAGACAAAGCATTATGAAATCATTTACTTACGATTTGTGATGAAGCTGCTGTCAGATCCAATACAGCGGACTGCTTCATCTTTTAACAAAAGTTTCTTTGCAAACTCTTCTCGGTTTACAAACATATAATCCTCTGACGTGATGATCTATGTCATCATTAAAGATAAAACAACCACTTATTCCTTGATCCTATGAGCAAATTAGCCTTTAAAACTAGACATGTCAAAGTTTCTTTGCACTTCCAATTGTGATATCTTTATACTCTTTCCAGCGTATATAGTCAGTGATTATAATGGGTTTTATTTGATTTCGATCCGACGCGACGCTCACATTCATTCGGCTGAATGCCAGTGGGCGGGGCCTATGGTGCGACGATGACCATTCGTCGACGTCTTGCTCTGGAGGCAGTCATATGCAAATGTGTTTGCTCGTGTGACGTCACAAATTCCACAATATCCAACGAGCCATTTGTGGAGCTTGATTGAATAAATGCTTTGTTCATAATAATGAGGATGTTTCAAGATGAAACTTCTGGATGTTTTAATGGTACAAAGATCAAGGCAAATTTTATTTGTCACGACCCCTTTAAATAATCTTTATTAATCTAAAATTTCTATGGTGTAACCCATTGTTTCATTAAATGCCTCATTATTAGGGTTTCTGTGTTTCAGCTGGTCTTAGATGCTGAATCTGTTCGTCTGCCAGCATTACCTGTGGGAGAAGCCCGAACTTCAGGAGATTCTCAGGGAATGTACGATATGTTTGAGGTGTGCGTTTGTCCCAGCGGTAAGCTGTTCCTCTCCCACGCCGGCGTCTCCTCGACCTGCAGTGAGCACCAGGACTGCTGAATGAGCTTCTGTCCATAACACCTACAGTAGAAACAAACCTTCCATAGAAACATGTACTTGAAAAAAATAAATCATTTAGTTACAAAATGTTCCTGAACAGTTGTTCCCAACCCTGGTCCTGGAGTTCCACTATCTCTGCACATTTTTGTCTCTCTTACCTGACACACCCATCTGAGGTCTTGTGCTGCATGGCAGTTTGCAGACTGCTCATCCTAAATTGCATTGAAATAAAAATTAAGTGTTTCCCAAATTGTAGTATGTTGAAATGAGTCTAAAGATACCCCGACCGTCCACTTTTCCAGGTTAGAATCCTAAATGCAGATCCGTGCACACTCTTAATGGCTAATATTTCCCACAACCCATTACACGTTAGACGTAATCTTGTTTAGAACTACAAACACAAATAAAAATGGTTAAAAACTACAAACATGGTCTCTGTAATTACAAGCTGATGAGTTGAATCAGGTGTGTTTGATTAGGGAGACATCTAAAGGACAAGGTTGCCAGCTCTGTGCAATAAAAGTAGCCATTGGTCAGTCAAAAATAAGCCGAAAATAGCTCAATGCGAATTTCTCCATCAGGCAGCTCAATTCTCCACTGAATATGTTCGTCTGGGGGATGTTTTGGGGGTATCAGAGCACCGAAATTGTACGTACAGGTGTGGAAATTTAGATTAACAACTAAAAAGTAGCCCAAATTTGCAGGAAAACTGCGGACTTGGCAACACTGGCTTGGGACGCTCCAGGAACAGGATTGGAAACGACTGTTACTTAATATTAGCCTACAGCAGGGGTGGGAAACTCTGGAGATCCACTTTCCTAATCAAACACAATCTAATCAAGGTCTTCAGGTCCTAGTAGATCGTTATAGAGTTAATGTGAGTTTAGTCAGGGTTGGAGCTAAACTTTGCAGGGAAGTGGATCTCAAGGGATGGAGTTGCCCAAGTCTGGCCTAGAGGGACGTTTATCTGTCTGGTTGGGGTTTCATCAAGACAGGGAAATGAATAGTAAAGACAACACGCTCTCATAGCGATTCAGAACTATTTTACGTTCGGTGGTTAATTCTTATGATTTTAATGTTTCTCACAATGTGCTTATGTCCCAAGGACCTTGGGGAAATAAAAAGATTCTGTACATATCACGTTGTAGGAATTAATGCAAAATCACCACCCCGTAAAAAAAATAGTTACATTTTCTCATGAGATCGGGTTGGCACACACTAGTTTATACTGTATGTGGAACAAAATTATTGTTTTTTTTTTGTTATGTAAAATTTTTCAAAATTAGGCTGGGCAATAAAGGGGCTGGTCAACAGCTGACATCCTATGCAATATAATTTTGAGGTGCAATAACCAAATTCTGTGTGTTGAATATCAGCTAGTTATTGTTTAAAGATGCACTCATAGATAAATTGATTATAACGTAAAACATATTGAGATGGTCGTGCATTGAGCTCCATCGAGGGTTATAATAAATGCTTCTGTAAATTAGCAGAATTATCACTGAAGAACTACACTACCCACAATCCCAAAGCACCGACATCGAAGACAAATCCAACTTTGATGAGGCATTGAGATATAATCAAATTTTATTCTCTGGCATGTGTTGTTGTAAGATATTAAATGGATTTTGAATTTTATAAGCAATGGTTTGATATCATATTTGGCATCTCCATTTATTTAGTTTTCAAGAACGCTAAATAATCCCTATGGCAGCTTGAAACATTGGGATTTGTGTTTCTTTTTTCCAGAACTGTTTTGTGTATGTACTGTATGATGGGAGTGATAATTTGTATATATATTGGCAGGGGATCTTCACATTTAATCATCAGTTGTATATTATATTTTGATTGATGTATTTTTTCCCAACAGGTACACTGTCATATTTCAAGATAATAACTGATTGTTGAATTATTATAGTTTACAATCAAACATGCATGAACAAGTGTAAATTTGTTTTTCTACATGAAATATGATCATTTCATTCAAACTAACCAAAGAAATCAAACTTGGAATGTTTTGTGTCCAATAAATATATACAAAGGTATATTTTGTATTGTCAAAATAGACTATTACCCGATACTATGACTTTCTGCATATGAACATTAGATTCACTTAAAGCAGGAACATTTTAAAGAATAAATATTCATCCATAATTCATGAAATAGCACGGAAGTAATACATCTTGGTTACTGAACGTATTCCCACTGTTAGTGGATATCAAACTTACAGAGCTGTAATATGACATTATGAGACGGAGAGAAATGACAAAATGTATTTGTCAAAACAATATAGTAGCCAGTGTTTAATTTCAGTCTTTCTCACAGTTAAACAAAGGAAATGAATGAAAAACATCATTGACATTGAGCACCATATGAGCATCTATGTTCCTCTTACACAAATTTCAGAGAACTTCATGCAAAAAATTCTCAGTAGTAGAGGACGAGGTTCCCATTGTAAATAATAGAAAATACATATTTAATCAACATGATTCTGAGGAAATACACATGATGTATGATGTGTACAGCCATAGCAGTTAACTGAAATATCAAGTTTCTAGAGAAAATGTATTTTGAGTGTCACTATTTTTTTTAAATGGTACATTTTCTAAATATTAATATGTGCTAAAACTAAACCCACCAATGTCCTTGTATGGGAAATAAAAAAGTTTTCTGTTGCACCCCTAGCCAACAATGTATATATGTATAGTTCAGTTGAGATAAAGGTGATTGTAAAATTATGGAATAAATTTCAATTTTGCATATAATCCTGCAACAAGACAGATAATTGCATCGGTAAACACTTATGAACCTACTGTCATATTACATCTTATGATGTAGTAGTTTTTATTTTCAATGTTCAACGTCTAGGTTATGCACTGATATCAATATCACACTTAGATTGAAAGGAGCATGTCAATTACCATATGGATTTGCTTTGAACGCACAACATGATTTACTGGCTCACGACTGAATTGATTGACCTGTCATTGCTTGATTGCACATGATAACTTTTCAGGTGTCATTCATTCATATTCCTGCAATCACTCGAGTGGTATTTACATAAAAGTGCAGTGCAACTCATGCTAATAAATCACAATACCGTCAACTTAATGACTACGGCAGGAAAAATACATTTCTAGAAAAGATAAAAAAGCAGCATTGGTATTCATTATGTACAAAGGAACAACAATAATTAATAAATGTAGTTAAAATAATAAAAGGTATTTCTATGCTTTTGAACATTATGTACATTGCTGCATGTTAAATATAATAGCGTACACTTTTTTTTTTTTTTTTTTTAGGCTCAGGCAACCTTTCAGAGAAATGGAGTGAATATGTACGCAATAATAAGCATGGGTCACAGCATTAGAGGTGGCACTGTTAAAATAAAAATGCCAGCTAGATACATAATTTTACTTTTAAAAAGTCTGTTATAACTACTATATTATTTACTGGTCTATATTGCACAACCACCGCTTTGTTGATTTATGTTTGTGTTTCCATTGTCAAATGCTGACGTTCAGATTTTTTGCTGGACAAATGTCTCAAGTTTGATGATTATCCGAGCTGTACATTCCATTACTCTCATTGCTACTTCCGAAGTATACCTGTCATTGGGAATCTGAGGGAAGGGCAATAGGTCAGGGTAGCGGGTTCTCAAGCTGTCCACTCCATAACCCTCCAGGATGTTTACATCCTTGGCTAACCCTGTTAGCTGGGAGTTATATTCCTCTACCTTCTGCGCAAGTGCTGTGGGCTTCACATCTTTGTCTGATTTTCCTCTGACTGCATAATCAGCTGCAATTAATGCAAGCTTTGTTGCCAGGTAGCATTTGAAACATACCCATTCATTGGCATTTTTATGAAGGTCATTTCTTGCAGCAGAAAAGTTGGCTCTTGCTTGCCTTAACCACCGGCGTGCCTCCACAGGGTTACCGACAGACTTGAACGATGGTGGTACAAAGAAGCGATTGGAGTGAGATGTGCCTGAATAGCTAGTAAACTGTTCTCGGAAATGCTGTTTTTCTGATTTATGGCTTGTTGCTTCTTGGTTCCATGATGTGTAAAATCGCTGAAACGAGAATTTCTCTGACTGGAATCGAGTGGAAGACGCAGAGAAAGGTCTCCTTGATCCTCTATCAGTGGTTTGCTCTGCCTGTGTTTGCTTCTCCATCCTGCTGATCTCATTTTGTAGGTGCTTAAAGACTTCTGTAGCGATATCAAGATTCTCTGCATTTTTGTCAGGGTGCCACTTCAAGTATAAGCGCCGGATAATCTTCTTGCGTTCGGTTTCAGAAAGTTTCCAAGCTTGCTCTATTACTGAGGTAACTTCTTTTAGAATTTCTGGTAATGCATTGAGTTTTATCTTTTTGGGGGACGCCTTTGTTTGAGGAGCCCTGTGATTTTCCTTTCCAGGAAATATTGGTGGGACCATTCTGGCACGAGGGGAATGACCCTCCGAGGGGCTTGTTGGAGTTGGTGTGCCATCTCGATTATGGGTGCTGTCATCCTGTCTAGAAAATTTATACAGATCAAGAGAGCTCACAATTTTGTACTCACTGTACCCAATGTCAATTTGAAAGCACTTGCCGAGGACACTTGGACTTTCCTCCTCCTCTCGTTCCACTTCTTGAACGATGATAGCGTATGTGTAAGTTGGCTGGTAAGTGCCTAAAATATCACCTCCTTCTGAATCTACCAGGTAACCAACATACTCTCCAGGATAAAAGACATTCATGGGGTCCATGAGCAGTAAATGATGAATCTCGGCAGGTATTGGTGTACCAGGTAGTGGAAGCTCTAGCTTCGAGGGCTCAGTTGTGTCATACTTGACACCAAGGTTGTCTAGCTTCTCTGTTATTCTGTAGATGTCGTTGCAACCCAGCATAGCAATAAGATAGGAGGTGTCCGAAATCAGGTTGTCTGTAGCTGACTTGAGGGTCATTGCCAAGGCAAGAAGAAAATTGATGTCTTTGCTGTCAGAATGCTGAATGTAGAGGTGGATAACAGCTGTTCCGTACCTTTTAAGAAAGGCAAGAGTTTCACTGCGGCTGTGGGGAATTGGGCTGCAGCCTTTCACTCGCAATGTTGTCTGTAGTTTCTCAAAGCAAGACACCTTTAAGCCCTCACACAGTGCTTTGCATAACCGTATTGCTTTCTCCTCATTCACCATGAATGCATTCTCATTCTCATGTTTCATGATCCGAATTAATCCAGTGATAAACTGCTCAGAAGACAAGAGCAATTGAAGTCGTCCCTGCAGGGAGCAAAGGGCACCAAATTGGCACATTTTTGGAGAGTCTTCATCAAGCTGTTCCTCCAAGATACTACTCAAGAGCCTGGGCCTCAATTTCTGTGGAAGCAACATGATCAGCTTTGTGTGAAAGGCATGGTCTTTTCCTAGGTAACACTGGCTCATGTCAACTAGCATCTGAACACCAACATTACCCTGAATTCGGCTCTTGTAGTGTGGTGCATCATCAAAGACCAATGTGTTCGATTTGGCCAATCTTCCATCATGACTCGGAAGGTAAAATGTCAAATCTCTGAGATTATCAAGGTCTTTGCGGACCTGTACTGGGTCATTCTGAAGACTTTTGAATAGCCCTGAGACAGTTCTTTTCACTGTTCTCATTTCATTTGGGTCAAGCTGCTTGCCTTCTGAAATTCTATAAATCCGACACAAAACTTCAACATATTGTTTTGTTGACACAATGTCCTCAGTTCCCAACAGTTTGAAAAGTTGGTGAAATGTACCAAGCTCGAGGGGAAGTTTGTACAAGTATGGTTTGAAGTCAGATTCATTGTCCAAATTAATGACAACCTCCTCTGGTTTAAGGAGTTTCCAACCCTCCTCAACCATGACGAAGGCTACTCCTCGTAACTGAAAGCGGAATTCATGTTTATCTGCATTCAGAAATTCATAAATACTTCTCAAGACCTTATTTCGTGTTTTCACCGTGTCGTCATCCAAGTTTGTAATGCTACATATGTTTTTGCAGTTGCTAATGACCTTTTCCAATGGTGGGTCTACATTAACATTTAACATGGTCAAAATAAGATCAAGCTGCTCTTGGCTGGCAAGTGTGTTTCCTTCTTGGTCTTTTATGCTTGCTGGGGTGGCCCTTTCTGGTAGTATAGGACAAGATGTCCACAACAACTGCATGATATCGGTTTGTTTGAACTTTGGATTTACTTGAGATCCATTGAAGCGAATTAGAGGTACGGTGCCATTCATTTCTTGGTACTGAGCGTGAAGACGAATAAGTTCGGCTGGTGCACGCTCTGGGCAAAGGAATGATATCATTGAGAGTTCTTTGAGGAATGCCCCATCAAACAGATCGGTTCTCTCATTGAAAATGTGATTTAGGAGTACATCTACAATGGTCTGAACTTTTTCCTTGGACCAGTTCTCTGTATGAGCTTTGATGCTGATCTCTTTTGCAAACTGTAGAACTTGCTGTTGAGATACTACATATTTCAAGCCAATGTTACGTAGGAATGCTATCCATGAGGGTAAATAGGATGTCCCGCTTTTTGGCTTTGACACCTGCTCAATTTTTCTGAAGAAATCATTGGGAATGAAGGCTTTTTGTGGAAGCATTACTTCAAAGACTTTAACGGTTTGATCGAAGAAGGCTTTGGCAGGCTTCAGTCTATTGGTGGAGTCATGAATGAAGGACAGAGCTTCTAGTTTTTCAAAGAGCTGATCCTTGATGCTGATTGGCTCCTCCATTGCCAATAACCTCTCCTTTAGATAGATTACATGTTGGATTTTGGCATCATATGATAAAATGTCAAATTTTGGAAAGATATGATTCAGGTACACCTCAAGGTCATCAATTGGTTTGACCCCAAGAAAGCTGTAGAGATCTTTCAGCTGTGGACTGTCGGCGAGAAAGGCTGAGGATGTATTGTGTGACCACTTTTCAATGTCAGCAGAGGGAATGCTCTTTGTGAGAACATAGCATGCCCCGAAGTTTGCAATGCAGATGTACCGGCCACTTACAGCTTTGTAACATGGCAACAGTTTCAGACATTGTACATCATCCTGGGTCAGATTAGTCAAATTGCAGTTGAAGTACAGTAACAATGCCTCAAAGTCTTTGTCTGTCAAACTTGCTGTTTTGAAAGCTGAAATCTGGATCATATACTCAAGTGCTCGAAGTATGCTGGAGGGATTGTCTATGTTTGCTGTATGCTGGGCCAAAAGAGGCACGACAGGGCTCTCTTTGGCACATATTTTATTCACAGCCAATTGAAAGCATCCTCCCTTCATCAGGGTATGAAAGACTTTGTCATTTTGTCCATTTGGAAAGATGGCTGCAAAGATTAAGCTCAGGGGTAACAAAACGTCATGCTCTGGTACAACCAATTTGTTTCCTGACACCATAAATTTGATTCCTGGAAGAAGTGCCCAATCCTTCAAGATGTCAAGAATGGTCTCAAATTTAGGCTTGATCTCTGTCTGGTCATCCTTGGTTGCAAGTTGTTCACTGATAAAGTGCCATGCACTCTTAAGCCAAGATTCAGTAGGGAAGTTCTCCTTCCATTTTACTGAGGTCCTTGTTCTGCACTCTCGGGGAAGTACAGATCCCAGAAGATCTCCAAAACTGCTTATGTCAAAAGTCTTAGCCACACCTGCCTTTAGAAGGATGTTACTGTACCTTATGTACAGTGTGTGCATGAAAAGCTCCTTCCTTGATGCAATAAGCTCATGATGAGTGGTCAGAAACTTTGGATGTCTGGAGTCAAACACTTGGAGAATGTTGTCCATTGTCATCAGCAGTGGCAGCCCCTCTATGTTTATGTCATTTTCCTCCACATCTTTGAAGCAGTAGTCAACCAACAGTTTTAGACCATGGAACAGCTTGAAATTGGACTGCTGCAGTCGACATGGTAGCTTTCCAACTTGGCAAGATGTGTCTGGAGACGAGAATGTCAGCAGGAAGCTGCGAACATCCTCGGGTGTCACATAGTTGACTGGAATCCCAGCATCTTCTAAGCAGAAGTACAGACTGGCTGTCTCATCACAACTGTAGATTAGGTTGAAGCCAACATCCAGGAGCATGGCCTTCATTCTATAAACATTTTCTGCCACAGATTTTCTTGTGGTTATGTTATACTCTGTGTTTTTAAGATGCTGCAACTCATCCTGAAGTAAGTTGTCAAAGAAAGCTCGGCCTTTGGTTGAGGTGGAGGTGTTCACCCAGGAGATGTATATTGCAGAGTGCATTTCAGTGTTATCAATGTGGGGTGTTCTAACAACAGGGAGTAGTCTTTTCAAGTCTACATGAATGCATAGGTAGATTGCCTTTACCAAACAATACCAATCTGGTTGAATATCCAGTCTGTTTACAGGAAAGATAGACAAAAATTTTCTCAAAATATCCCTGACAACATGAATTGGAGTTCCTTGAAATATTGTCATAGTGGGGTCAGGGCCTGGAAACAGCCGACGTTTCAGTTGAATTAGCAGTTCTACACATGCAGGGGCAATTAACACTTTCATTAGATTGTAGTTCCAGTCGCTTCTCACACCAACTCCATTGTCATCCCTCCACAGATTTCTTCTGGCAGAGTCTAAAGCAAAATGGCCATTCACATGGAAAGGCAGGCCAGTCTCCAGAGAAAGTGGAAGAAAACAGAAGGCTCTGTGTGGTTTTTTGTAGTTGTGGCTAGTGCATGCTGCAACACCACCACGTGGAAAGAGTGTTATATCTTCATTTTTGTGAGCTGAAATGACACTCTTAGATACCCTCTCTATGTCAGAAAATCCAGATCTGTTGCATATCAGCCAGGTCGTAGAATTACCATCTGTGTCTTCTATGTCCATTGTATAGGTAATCTGTTGCACCGGAATTTGAGGCAGGTGTTTTTTCTTGGAGACACTGTCTAGAACTGAGGCATGAAATTGCTTGCGCTTTAATCGATCACCATCTGAGATTTTTGCTGTCACAGAATAAAGAGTTTTTAAATCCCCAGTCCCATTCTCAATTTCACATATGGAAATTCTCTCCATGTGATTCAAAAACATGAGAAGTTCTGCACCATCTGTTCGTATTTTATCAAGGAAATTTTGAACCATTCTGTCTGAAGCAGGTGCTGAGCTGATCTCTGAGATTCTGGCCATTTCTACATTTCGTATGGGAAATCTGAACATTGTGCTGCGTTCCAACTTGAAGTGATTTCCAAGGTATAAGTTGAGTACATCAGAAAACTGCGATCTGAAGTCTGAATCCAAATCTCTAAACATTCTTCCTGGACTGACAGATGTTGCACCAGGAGCATAACGGGCATGTGGATCGAAGATGCAGAGAATGTCATTATTTGAGATAAAAGACGGGCAGTCAGTAATGTGATAAACTGAGTTAAATCCAATGCCATATTGCCCAGTCTTTCCAGGGTTTGCCTCTTTGGTGCCCCTTCCAAGATTCTGGATCCCCCTAATATCATCCTCTGTAAATGGTTGATTGTTGTACACACAGAGTGATGGGCCTTGCATGGGAACCCATTTGTCATCAAAGATTCTATCCGTTGGGTGGGTCCTGGGATCAAAGACAAAGTATATTTCTGTGGCTTTTGCATCATCTGCATTCTGGAGGAGCTCTTTCAACATCTCCTTCTCTGATGGATAAGCATTGAGGATACTTTTTATTCTGCTGGTGAGCTTCTCCTTCTGCCCAAACTCACTTCCAAGGGTAGTGAAGCAGATGTTTGAGGCATATCTTTCTAAGGCTTTGTGACGTTTTGGAACTGTCCCCAACTTTACTGCCACCTCTCTTGGAATATCACCATGGCAATATTTAACGGTTGTGTCCCTGACTTTAATCCAAGGACAGTCATTATAACACAGTGATTTTGATGGCTGTAGTGTGAAATTGCTATCAGGTAAAAGAATCTCCCCATAGTTGCTTTGGCAGAATTCTTGATTTTTGTCTCGGATCAAGCTCCATATTCCCTCACTAATTATTCTACGAGACAGTTGAAAGTTTTCTTCAGTAAGAGGTTTTCTCCCACATTCATTCTTTATCAGCTGTAAAACCTCTGAGAATGTTTCAACAGTGAAACTTGGCTGAACGCCAACATTTTCGAAGAGTTCCCGACAACTATTTCTGTACTTGTTGGGAAGCTGGTAAAGATATGGAGCAGCATCAAAATTTAAGTGAAATGCTACTTTTGATGGTTCCACGTATGTGTTCTCGACAAGAATTGAGGAGAATGTTTTTAGCTCTTCCATGATTTCCTCTTTCGCAGCACTGGACTGTAGCAACTCTTCATAGAGATATTTGTAGCAAGCATTGGTTATGTTCTCTTGATACAGAGTCACTCCATCAAACGATTTTGAGAGCTCTTTCAGCTGGTTGATGACTAATGACACCATTGGCTTTTTTATCAAGCCAAGAAAGTCTTTCACAGCCAATGAGATAGGACCACATCCTTTAAAGGAAGGGGAATTTTCATTCAGAATAGGCTTCATCAAACACACAGTGTCCTGGTGGTCTGTTGTAAAAAGCTCTTTTGCTGTGAACATGGTAGATTGGGAGAAATTATTTCCATGCCATGGAAGTGAAAATCCAGCTGGCTTTGTCAAGAATGGAAGGAACTTAATATTTTGTAATTTGGCAAGATACTGATTTCCTGCTGGATCTCTCATTTTTAGTTTTTCATCAATTAGACTTAGGATTATACTGCTCCTGTGGCATGCAATCGTGTGGTCATTTTCATTCAGAGCCAATACAGACTCAGCTCTTTCAATCAAGTCTTCCCATGAAAGGTCATCCTTGACCATACCCAGCTGCACTAACTTCACCAAGCATACTGGATTGACATAGTCTCTTAAACTTCCTTCAGGGAACCTTCCATCTTCACTATTGTACAGTTTGGCAACTCTGCCCTCTGGATGTATGAGTCGAGATGGCAAAACAAGCTTCTGTGATGGTCCTGAACATGGAATGCATGGGGTTTCCCTCAGTATGGATGCAAAATCCTCAAGTTTTTCATTGAGTACGTAATACATCAGAGGGTCACGTAGTTCCTTATCTATGTCTTGGATATGAGGGAAGAACACGTCTGAGAAAAACTGTGTCTCTGTCAGGGTGTTCTCCATCAATTTTCCTTTACAGCCAGCATCATCAAAGCCTTCCTTGACCCAGTCTGGCAGTTCAACAGCACAGAGATCTTGGGAACCACACTTTCTGAGGTATTTCAAGAATATCTTGAAGGCAGCAGAACCAATGTCTGGTCTACAAAGCAAAGTGTCATCCAAAAACCGGACATCCTTGATTGACACCCAGGTTTTTCCATCGGAAAAGACTTTTGCACGGTCGTCATCAGCACCTTTGGCTATTTCTTGATAAACCCCTTGACAAATCAGGCTGAAATCATCATGGACAACTCCAGGGTCAGGCCAGGCTGCATAATAGCTGTAGTCCAGTAATTCCCCATTTTCTGACATTGACCTCAACATATTAAGTGCAGCCAAGTATGCTTGGACAATCACATGTCTCATAAAAATGGAGTTCCATTGACCTTTTGTGTCTGTCTTCCAGATCTCTTTGCGATTTGATGTGACAGCAAAGCAACCATTTATGTGCACAGGTAAGCCAGTTTTGATTCGAAGGGGTAAGTAGCAGAAAACTTCCCCAATTGGTGTTGCACTTGTCTTTACAGTCCATTTTCTATTGTCTTCTTCAGAGAGCAGCACCGCTATGCCTCCACATGGAACCAGACCAAGCCGTTTTCCACTATCACTCAAGGAGAACTTCAGAGCTTCTGTCACATCCATGCATGAGCAGATCAGCCAGTTTGTATTTTCCACTCCTTTCTGTGGCATGTCATCTGTAAGTCTCTTAGTTTGTGTGCCTTTAGCTGCCATCTCAAAGTAGGACGATGGATCTTCTTCAGAACCTCTGAACAGTGGGGACTGAAGATCAACAATGCGTCTGAAGACATTGTGAAACTCCTCTACTACAATTCTGATGATGCAACCAGACTTAGGGACCTCTGCTGGCACTCTGCTGGTGGCTGCAACTTTTTTCATGACTTTGGCAGCAGATTTCAGAATACTTAGTGGACCATAAGCTGCTTTGGAAGACCATACACTCTTGTTTATCGTGACCACATCCTGCGCAGCAGCAGGGTTTGGCTCCTCACATTTCAAATATTTCAAGACCATTGTTCCAACATGCTGTGTGAAGAGAATGAGTCGGTGACCACAGATACTAAATTCATCTACAAGTGAGTAGATGTCAGTGGTATTGTAGTAAATACCACTGATTTCACTTACAGATGCCTCCTGCTCAGTTCTGAAAGGAAGTCTGAAGAGGGTCCCATCATACTTGTAAGGGCACTCCAGTGACAGAGGAAGCTGACAGTTAAATACATTGATGAAAGGTTTGAACTGATTGGGAAACTTCCGTAGCCGCTTCTGCTGTTTGCTCCAGTTGATTTTGATTCCTGGATTTGACTTGTCTCTAATGTGTTTGCTGATGTGATTGATGTTGGGATCAAACATGATCATGAATTCTCTACTCATGATAATGGGTATGTCTGTCACATGATAAACAGAGTTGAACCCAAGGCCAAATTTGCCCACTTTGTCGGCTTCACATCTTTTCATGGATCCACCTAGCCTGGTTATATTTAGGAAGTCTGTATCAGAGAAAACAGAATTGTTGAAGGACCACAAAGCTGAGCCATGGCAAACAATCATGCCAGGGTCGAGCAGATTTTCTCGGATTTCAAGATTCTTTCGCATGTCAATCAGGAAACTACATTCAGTGGCATTTGCATCGTCAGCATTCTGCAAAAGCTCTTTGAAGATATCTGCCACTGATGGATATTCTTCTAGAATGTTCTTTATTCTCACAGTTAGAGGCTCTCTTTGGCCTGACTGTTCAAACCCGAGATTCTCTGGGTTAATCAATCTTGTGCTCAAACATGGAACTCTTAACCATTCAGCAGTTTTCATAGGAATGTCATCGTGGACAAGGATGATGGGCTCTGAAACATCATCTAGTAAGTCATTCAAATCCTCTACTTTGATGTCACAGTATGTGCATTCGTGGATAGGTTTCATAACCAGCTTGCTTGGATCTTTGTGGTAAAGAATGGGTACGTGCATGTCACCATCAACTGATATTTGACTGCTGTATAGCCACCGTAAAATATTTATTAGGAGTAGGATGTTGCGTTTGCTTTCTTCTTTTGTCATCTCTCTCTCACTCCTTTGCCTGATTGTTTTGACAACTTCAAACACATGGCTGGGAACAACTTCTTCAATAGAGCCACAGAATTTAAAAAGCTTGTTGAATTTTGCAATGGTCTTTGGTAATGAGTACAGGTACGGCTGGAGGTCCAAATCTGGTATGGGCTTTAAAACTGTGTGTCCAGGAGAAACAAAGGTTTTCCCCGTCCAAACCCAGTCAAAGGGCAGAGACTTGACAGCTTCTCTTGCGTCCTCCAAATGAGCTTGCATGAATTCATATATCTCAAATAAGATCTGCTGAAACTGATACCAGTCCTCAGTGGTAAACGCTTGGGATCTGTGCCAGTCATTTACTGCTTTCAAATGCTGGAGTACTTGCTCAACTTGAGGCTCTAACGACAATTTCAGGGCCTTTTTCATGCCAGCAGAGGTACGTTCCACCAGGGAAACTGAAGAACCAACAAGCACGGCATGAGAAATATCACACATTTCAGAAAGAGAGGAAATATTGCAAGAATCCCCTCTCCAAGCAAGTGACTTTGGGTAATTCAGAGGTCTGTCTTTACAAACGGGTACCCATTTCAATTTTTGCAGGTTTGTCTGAACCTCAGAAGACTTCACCAACTTTGTCTGTTTGTTTAGGATAGTAAGGAGTGTTTTTGCCTTCATTAAAATGGGATCCCATTCTGGTTCGCTATTCCCTTGCAACTCCTCAATTTTTCTGGCAACCTGAAGCACATCCTTTTCACTGAGCTGAACCTCATTTTTTAGCCCCAGTTGCCTCAGTGAATGAAGGATATCAGGAGATGATGTATACTCCTCTGGGGGAAACCTTGTCTTTTCTTCCATGAAGAAAAGGTTCTGCAAAATCTCCAAGTCAGGATCAAAAAAGTCTGTTGGTGAATGAGGCTTTTCTGACGAGGTATAAATAAACTTCAGTGAAGAAAGCCAACTAATTACTGCCTTGTTCTCGTTCTTCAGAAAAGACAAATGAGTAAGAGCCCAAAGCATGATTTTCGTGACTTCCTCTTTTGTGTAGAGTCCTTTCTCAATGTCCTGAATTATCACTTTAGACATTCAGTGCTTTTCACTTGCTCAATGTTCAACAGCTTTATTAGACGGATGGTTGCCTCATCACTGCAGTCAACTACATTTATGGACAATTTGACATCTAGGGGATGCTTGGCAGTATGATGTAACACTCTGGCTCCTTTCAATAAGGTGAATGGTGAAGGATCTGTTTTTGACTTCTGTCCAACTTTGTCAAAGATGGGAAGCTCTTGGATTATGCGTTTCTCTTTTTCTGTGACATCAGTAAGATTGGCTAAAAAACCTCTCAAGGCAATCTTCTGCTTTACAGAGAGAGATGAAACTTGGCTTGCTAATCTCTGGGATGAACATCTGTCCATAATTTGCAGTAAGGTGCTCGGTGATGACTGGTGAATGTAATTTTTCAGGAGCAGATGCTGTAAGCAGGGATCAAGCTGCTTCAAGATAACACAACCAAGCTTCTTCATGACTTCAAGTAAGTCTTCCGAAGGAGAGCCCTCTTCCTCATTTACAAGAACAATGGGTGATGGAATTTTCAGGCGCAGTAGCTCTAGAGAATCCAAGGTGTCAGTCAGTGGCACATTTGGAATCAAAGGCAAATCTTCAAAGACACTAAGGTCATCTGCAAAGTTAATGTAGAGATGCTTCCAAATCATTCTGAGCCAAGATGCTGAGAGGTGATTCTTCTCTTGATCACCAAGGTTCCACTGAACTGCAAAATCTCTAGAAGGCCATGCTGTGGTAAGGACTTCTTTAATTAGGCGTGCGGATCTCTCTGGGGTTATCACTTGGACCTGAGTGCAAGGCCTCCCTGAAAGCACAAAAAAAAAAAAAACAAGTTGCAAACAAGTAGCACTTGGTTTTAGACAAAATAAAAGATTGTGTATATACAGCTTCAGGAAAAACTCTGTGAAGCCTTTGATTTACCTATATACCTATATTTATCAAATCTGGAGTTACATAAATAGATCTGCTTAAACAAGTTGGTCTACTGTTGTTTTATTACCAATTTATGCATAAATGCAGGTAAATTCAAGGTTTCAAATACTTTTTCCTGCAAGTGTATATTCAATAAGACACTTAAAGCTTCAAAGAACGCTTCTGAGACATGAGACACAGATAATGAGGGAATTAGAATTATTCATTTTTGACATTCAAAAACATTTACAATCAATGCACAAAACAGAGAAATGTGTTAAAATGGCTTGCATGCTAGAAATACTTGAAAATATTCTAATTAGAAGTTTATTAAATTCATTAATTAATTTTTGGCTGTTCAGGTTGAACAAATATATGGATAAAAAATGCTTCAAGTAATGGAAAATTCTTGCTTTTCACATGCATGTGCATATGTGTGTTGTCATGTTATTTCTAGGAATAAACATTTATCAGTTTACCGCTTGCAATTGATTGATGAAATTGGTGCATTCAAGTTTTATTTCTTTAGAAATTTCAATACAAACTATAAAGCAGAAACAAATTAAAACACTAAAATCTTATAATATAAGCATTTCACATTATTAAATGCATTAGTAAGTTTTGTTTTGATAAATGGTCAATGGGTTATTCAAATAAACAGATGTTAGTGAATAAGTAGTGTGATCCAGAAAAACCATTACAACTCCAGCTCTACAGGTATTAGACAACACATTGTGCACTTACCAGAACAACCCCAAAGATATTGTTGAACTGGAATTCAAATGCAAAAATCAGGATAAATGTGAAAAAAATAGTTAAAATAAATAAATAAAAATGATAAAGCAAATAATGACATATACTATAGAAGCATATGTCGCAATGCATTTTGCTGATACTGCTAGTCCACTGTAACTATCAAAAAAGTTCACGATACTACCTCTGTATTGTATGGCTACAATGATGCAGACACTCTTTTTACAAATGAATTAAGGTAGTCCTAGATCAAAAATACACAGAGTATCTAAGGGAGTAGCACTTCAAACATTATACACAACAATAATGTTTATATAATATTAACTACTATATGTGATTATAAATAACAGTATGGGTAATATTGTTACAGGATGCATCTATATGCTAAAAGGGCTTAAACTCAGGAGCGTCTGCTAAGCGTCTCTTTTGTGATGTGCAGAAGAAAGAAAGTCTGTATGGAACATCATGAGGATTTTTTTTTTCTCGAAGTCAAGCTAAAAAGCGTGCCTAATGGCAGGATTGATAGGTTCTGCTTATTTTATGGACAGCGCTTCATCTTTTTATGGCATATATTAGGTTAAAGATAAAAAAGTGTTAACTCAAGAATCTGACAGCCGTAATAGCAAGCAATGAAGCCCAAAAATGTTACTCCCTGCAGCAAACTACGCATTAACAAGATTAAGTTTCACAACAGAAGAATGGAGAGCAGATGCTCCATATATCCGAGATAAGAGTATGAGAGTGGCATTAAGAGCTGCAGGTGTCTACCTCTGCTTTTGGCTGCTTCTTTCAGGCTGGTCATGACATGTGGGGCAATGCTTTCTAAGACAAATCTTCCCTCCAGTCCTGGATAAAGGGACCTGCAAAAAAAAAATTTTAAACTCAATCAAAAAATAAATAATAATATATGCTTATCACGTAATGTACTCTATTTGCAAGTTTTGGAAAGGAATGAGCATTATTCAGAATGCATGACTGTGAGAAATTCAGGTAGCAAACAGAAAGTAATTTGAATATGAATGTAGGGAAATGGAATTACAATGTAAATTAATGTATAATTCAGAAAATGTATTTATTTCACAATGTCAAATATTTATTTGGAAAAAGTTTAAGTTTATATAGTATTTATTTTTGTGCAAGTCAATGCACGTTTTTGGTGCTGTAAGGCAAAATTAAAATCTGGCAACAAATTCCTATATTAGAAGGAAAAAATGGCCATAATTAGTTGGAATTCAGGAATTGAACCTGTCATTCAAATTTAAATTCTGTGGTGTGTGGCCAATTCAATTCAAATTCCAACTCCATCTTCCAAATTTTGCTAGCATTTAGATAACATATCATATAAAAAAATATGAAATAATACTATGAATACACAAGTATGTCAAAACAAATGTTTCCCCTAACCTTGGAAACTCCTGTGAGGCGATGTAGACAGCATCTTTGTCATTCACAGAAGAGGAGAACACAGCAAATGTCTCATCCTGCAAAGGTAGAAGTTCCAGTCCAATGAGGTCATTGTAGCAAGCATCGCTAAGGATAAACTCTAGCAGGAGCAGCTTCTCATTGGAGGACCCTCTATGGCGACATTTCCTCAGAGTCTGACGCACAAAAGAAGGTGTCACTCTCCTCAGGCTACCTGGCTTTGTGACAAACATTGTCAGTACTGCATCGATGTAGGCTGGAACCTGAGCTAGCATCATCCCTGAGCTCTGGAGGTATTTGACGATGGTCTCTGTAGTGTCCAAACTGGAGTCCAGGTCTGAGAACACTGTTTCATCCACCTGGACCCAGCTCCCACTGAGTGAGTAGATGACCGGCTGTTGAAGCAAGTCATTGAAGAGGGGTTCAAGAATGGGTTTCCAGCGAGGTCGTATTGTGTTTGGATCAGGCCAGGCTCCGTAAATACCTCTCGGGGAAAGGGGAAAATCTTGGTCCTTCTTAGTTTGGATTCGTCTGATGGTCTCCATAATGAGTGTGAAGTAAGCCCTTGGGATGACTGTGACTATGAGAAGCTCATTCCAAAGAGCTGCCGGGTCCCTCCACTGGTCCACCTCCCGCCATTTGATGCTCCTGCGGTTGTCCGTTAGGCCGAAGAAACCACTAACATGGACTGGCAACCCTGTCATACTTTCTTCTCCAAGGGGCAACGGGAGGAAACAGAAAGCACGTCCTGAGAAACTAGAAGTCGCTCCCTTGTCCTCATCAATTAGGGTGAGGGGCAAGGCAATACCAATAGTTGGGATGAACTTCAGATCATCAGCAAGAGAATCCAGTTCACCGCACATTCCTCGCCCTCCCACACCATTACACACCAACCAGGTGGTTTTCTGAGTCTCTTTGGCGGTTTCGTCCCGCACTTCAATCGAGTGTTGGTAGGTAGCGCAGGTGACAGAACTGCTCAGGACACCATTACTGTAGCTATCTATAGCCTGTCCCAGGGTCTTCAGAGAGTTGGGCCGCTCCGTATCATCTTCTTGGCTATCGCTTGCTGTGACTTGGAAAAGCATCCGCTCAGTTCCATCTGATTCCCGTACATGCAGAGAGACCTTCTGCACGCTCTTTAGAAAGAGCAGCACTGTGTCTGCGTCAACTTTGAAGGACTCAAAGAGCTCCAGAACCTTCTCTTTATTGTAAATATTGTTGCTTAATTGTGAGGGTTTCATTCGGAGTGGAAAACGAAAGAGTGTTCCTGGAAAGTTGCCATCTCTAATGGTTTTCTCTGAGCTACCGAGCAGGCCAAAATAAGGGGCAAACTGATCATTAAGCTCGGTTATTTCCTTTATATCAGACTTCAAATTCCAGCACTGGCCAGACTCATGGACTCCGAACAACATCTGATGAGGGTCCAGCATTGCAATTTGATCCCCACTGAATATACTGGGAACGTCTACAAAAATATGGAACATTTTTAGAATAGTAAAACATTAATATTTAATTATATAATGAACTACATAACCATATGCACATATATAAAGATTTATGGGTACACAACATAAAGGATGGTCCTACTTTCCATTAAGTCTTTTTATTTTTGTCTACCCTGCTCAACTGTACACCACAACTTAGACAAAATAGCTGACATGATAAAAATAAGTTTTTTAATTAACCTGTGGAGCATTGAACTTCAGCAATATGACACAACATACTTCATCTAAAAATTTCAAATCGTGTTTGCAAATTAATTTATGATTATTACTATGCATGCAGCTTTCAAGAAACTGATATTTATTGATAGACTACATGGAACATTTGCATTTTTAAACATTCATGTGTCACACCATATTTAAAATGATCTAGTGAAAGTAAAAGGTGAAAAATTTTGTTAGGCGCCTAATATTTACATTTCCCATTTTATATTAATATATATAAGTTGGCATTATGCATCAGCTATCATAATAGCATACTTTTCTCACCTGTTATGTGGTAGACAGAGTTAAATCCAATACCAAATCTTCCCACTTTAAGAGGGTCCTCTCTTTTTCTACTCCGTGCAATCTCCTGAATCCCATTCCAGTCTTCACTGGTGAAGACGGCATCATTATAGACATACAATGCTGTTCCTGTAGAAAAAACCCCAACAGATTTCAAGTATAACCTGTTTTAACTACTCAAATAGTTCTAACTTGCAATCGATCAGCATATTTGCATTACCTTGATACTGAGCCATATCAGGTGACCAAAGTGATTCCACTCCATACTCCGTCTCATCATACATGAACTTGACCTCAGTGGCCCCGGCATCCTCCGCATTCTGAATCAGCTCCTGTATTACAGACACATCATACAGCTGTTGGTGTATACAGCTCATACACCGCTTGTTTAATAGGATGGAGAACAGTTAAAAAACATGAATCGGAAGTAATGACTTATATAGAATATATGAAAACTTTCTGGATTTTTACCCTCAAAAAGTATATAGTTTGTACAAGGTGTTGTTTACGACAAAAATGGCTCAATATGTGCCCCCTCAATCCTAAAAAAACAGTACATACTCAAATCCAGCTTATGAATAGCAGTTACACGCTTCAGTTGCAAAGTTTTTAGCAGAGCTTTAAACTCTCTCATGCTAACTAAATGATTAAGCTGTAACATGTTCTGAAGGTTATTCCATAAACAAGGTGCAAAATAAGCAAAAGCCTGATTTTTGAGCAAATCCTGAGTTCCTTCTAACGTAACCAGTGGTTCCTTCTAAAGTAGAAAAGTAAACTTTTGGGGCTGAATATAATGACAAATGCAAAAACTTAATCATTTACAGTGACCATTTACATACATTTTTACATGTCATATATTCATACTTTTAGTATTTGTCCACCCTCTGGATATCTTCTCAAAATGTCTTTCAGAAAATCAACCAAAGGTGGCGTAGTTTGACCAAACCTCCCTGAAAAAAAGCAAATGATGAGAAATGCAGCATTAGTAACGTTTCGACACACTAAGGCTGTAAGTCCACCAAAGCGGTTTTACCCAGCGCTCTTCTGAAAACGCCTTGCAGTGGACGTTTGAGAGAGCGTTTAGGCGGCGCAGCATTTTTTTACTCTAAATGTGCTATATATGAAATATCCACGAAAGTGTTACTAGTATCTGATTACACTGATAGTTTGTTTCTGAGTATAAAAATGTTGATACAATGTAAAGTATTTGCTCTGGCTCTAATTTTCAATGATTGTTGTGCTTCTTGTTGTCTTCTTTTGTCTCTGTCCCAGCAGAATGTGACGGTTGGTCGGTGTGGTATTTGTCCCGCCCCTCCTCCACTGTGATTGGACCGCTGGGTAAAAAGCGAGAGTGATGAGGGCTGCGTTTTACCCAAAGTTGAACTTTCTTCAACTCGAGACCACCGACAAAAAGCGCTCAGCGTGAAAAAGATGCACAGTGCCTCGTCACGATGCTGCCGTTTTAAAAACGCAGCGCTCCAATTAAAAACATTTGGAAAAATATGCTAGCCTCGGGGAAAAAAAACACTTTGGTGGACACATGGCCTAATGCAAGACTATAAAACTACACAACCAAAGTTATGTGGATACATGAACACCACGCCAATAAATGCTTGCTGAAGGGACCGTTCACCCCTAAAAAAAAAAAAAAAAATTAAAAATTTACTATATCGTTACAATGTACTTTTTTACAGTTCAATGAATGGTTACTTTACAAGCTTGCAAAATTTATGTCATTATTCATTGATAATCTTAAAATCCAATGAGCTGTTAATCGCTTTGACTGGATCACTAAGTCAGTGAATTGAAATTGAGTACTAGATTGAACTTGAGTACTAGTACTAGAGTACTAAATTCCAATTTGTGAACAAATTATTCAGAAATTTGTGAACTAGTTTGACTGGTTCATTGAAAATGAATGATTCATTCACAAATTAGACATCTCTGCTTCTCTAATGAGCCCACCAAGAGGAACTAGGGCAGATTTTCAGTGAATAACAGCTTCTAAACTTCTGAGAAAGCTTTCCTCTAAATGTTGGGGAACAGCTGTAGGGATCAGCATTAGTGAGGTCACTAATGTTGGGTGATTTGGTGATGTGATCTGGCTCAGTCAACATTCAATTCATCCTAAAGATGTTCAGCTGTGGGCTTTGTGCAGACCAGACAAGTCAAGTTCTTCCACACCAGACCAATAACAATTTCTGTATAGACCTGCAGCCAGTTGCATAAACTGCTTAGACTAGTATTACACATTAGTCATCTAATTATTAAGACTTTTCATAATGTCTATTACATAAAAAAAGTAGATCGGTCTAATTTGAATTTAAAGAGTAAGTCTGATTACCATTGACAAACTGCTAGTTGGTCAGACTTGTTTTAGCATGCAACTGGCCACAGGCTTTTTGAACAGGTCTTGTGAGGGGTGCCGTAGCTGAAGCAGCCAAACTAATTAACTAAAAGGGGTCTCCGCATATTTCTGTCCAAACATTGGTGCAGCAGACATACTTAATATGTCCCTGTACTTAAACTTGTCTCACCTCCTCCTCTCGGGCCTCGTCCATGCAACGTCATGATTACTTCATGGCTCCCGTGGGGCACCAAGCTTCTAATCTCAACCCCATCCTGAACCTATACATGAAGAAAAAACTATTTTTATGAAGCTAAAGATAACCATTTCATATCAATAGGCATTTTATGAGGAAAATGGGAATGGTGCATGCATAAGTCACGTCCACAATAGGGTGGTCTGGGTAGTTGCTTACTGCCAAACTAAAATAGCCGATGATCTCTATGATAATCTAGTCCAGTGGTATTCAAATGGCGGACCGCGGTCCAGTTCCGGACCTCGGCTTAGTTACATCAGGACAGCGGGACATAATTGCTCCATTTTATCGTTAAACCTACAGATTAAAGAAAGCAATACGTGAAAAGAAAGGAGCAGTTGACACCACAAGTGCTCAGGTTCGTTTACTGTAATAATGAGAATAATATTATAATGAAAGATGACTTTGGTTGTTTAACTAAACTTGTTTGTGCCAACAAAGTTAACATATGGCACATTTTAGGAGTTTTGTCCCCCCCCCCATATTTATCATTATTAATCAGCATATTAAGAGCGTTTCATAATAAACAATGTTATAATTTGTAAAATTATTTAGAGATGGGTCTTTTTACTTTGAGCAAGGTATATTTTTTAACCCATTTTTAAACCCTGCACCCCAAGTATGTTTTCTCAGTCCCAAGGCCTTCCATGTGCCATACATGTAGGTGTCTAAATGTAAAAAAAGACAAACAAACCTGATAAAAATATATGATCTAACCTTTTATATTCATATCCATTTGGGAAAAATATTTACTTTTTTTTTGTAAATACTGGTAAAAATTAGACATCACTGCTTTGGCTCTTGGAGCCCAAGATTCTCATTTTTGTTGACTATTTTGAGTGTTTAAGATTTTTTTTTCTTTTACAAAGTACAACGGCTGCCCCAATGGAAATGTATAACTGATCCAAAAAGTTATTGTTCGGCCCTCTGCTGGGAAGGAAATATAGAGACCGGACCTCTTGGAACTTTAATTGAATACCAATGATCAAGTCTCTATGGCCTGGTTCCCTCTTGCAATATAAACATTATCCTTTGGTTATCTGTTAAGCAAAAAATTGTAAGTCCAACCACTCTAAAAATTAAAAGAACAACTTTCCTAAACAATCCACAAGAATTGAGGTATCATTCATGTGAGTCATGCACATAAGTTAAATATGGTTAGGAGTTTGTCTTAGGATGCATTTACACGTAAACTATAGTAAAAATGGAAAATTCCTTTGGGATTTTTGTAGATAACACAGAGATGATAAAGGTGTTGTTTTCAAAAACTTGCACTTTGAAACCTGTTTTGAAATGTTTGCATTTTCAGACCCATAAACGCATAAAAAGTTTTCAGTTTTTAGTTAACAACAATTCCTTACATTTATATAGCGCTTTACATATGGAGGGGGGAATCTCCCCATCCACCACCAATGTGCAGCATCCACCTGGATGATCCGACGGCAGCCATATTGCGCCAGAACGCCCACCACACACCAGCTGGTTGAGTGATGAAGCCAATCAGTATATGGGGATGATCAGGAGGCCATGATGGACAGAGGCCAGTGGGCAAATTTGGCCAAGATGTTGGGGTTATACCCCAACTCTTTCCGAAAGACATCCTGGGATTTTTAACGAGCACAGAGAGTCAGGACCTCGGTTTAACATTGACAATATAGTGTCCCCGTCACTATACTGGGGCGTTAGGACCCACACAGACCACAGGGTGAGCGCCCCCTGCTGGCTTTACTAACACCTCTTCCAGCAGCAATCTAGTTTTTCAGGAGGTCTCCCATCCAGGTACTAACCAGGCTCAACCCTGCTTAGCTTTAGTGGGAAACCAGTCTTGGCTACAGGGTGACATGGCTTAGTTAAAAGCAGTGTTGTGTAAACGGCCCCTTAATCTCCAAGCTTGACAATAAGCAATAAGTGATATAGGCACATGAACTTGATTAAATTAACTTTATCTAAGCACTATTTCAGCTCTCGGAGGAGAAGAGCTGTGAAGCATGACGCCAGGAGCAACAATTACATTAGAAAGACTGGAATATGGATTCTCCTCCCTCTATTAGGCCGCATTGCACCTCAGTAAACTGCACTGAGGTGTCCACATGGCTTACCCATCATTCACTGAGATATACCACCGTTTTTAGTTTATTAAGAGATTGATTATTCAAGGCTGAGATTGTGCCAGTTCAGACAAAGTCTGCTGTCTTCAGCTATTCATGGTGGAATCAGCTTTTGCTAACACACACTGATCAGCACTTCTGCTAACACGCACTGATCAAGTGCATGCAGAGACCAAAAGAAAGGACTACCCAGCGAATCAGAGCCCTGAGCTTCTGTATTTACTCTAGTAAATTATACATAATTATATATAACTAATCTTTAAACCAAATGAAAATAGAAATGTATAATTACACTGTAATAAGGACACATTATATCAATTGTTAAATCAATCAAACGGATTTTAGCACTGAGCCCTGCACATGACATGCAGGAAAAAAATACATTGCCATTAACTAATTTGTTTCCCCAACGTATTCATTTGTTCCCTTGTTTAAGGTACATCATGGCCAAAAAGATTTATATTCAACTAAATGAGGGGTTAAATTAAAGAAACACAGCCACAAATTAATGTCATGGGATTTAATTCTAAATTCGTGGCCACAATGTCTTTTTTTTCATGCATATAATGTGCGGGACTTCATATATTAGCCTTATTCTTATTTTAGACTAACTGGCAAGCTACATGCTTATGTGAAAACACAAGAAAATCTTTATATTGACCATTTCAGCCACATTTAATTGATATACCATTTAAAAGCCCTTCATTGATGTGTTTATTATTGTTTATTATTATTGACCGTTTCGTTTACAGACAACAATGTTGTCAAAATGACCCCTGTTCACAAGGATCCGCGAAAACGACTATTATATTATGATGCCAGGCCAGTAGTTGGCGATGTTACTTTGTAAAGAAACACTACGGTTCTGCGCACATACGCATTCTTCTACAGGGCGGGGATTAAATCTTCACTTTGCAGGAGACGTTTTAATAAACTGAGCAGCAGAAACACAATCCTATTGTCCGCCATTGTTGTTTTGGTTGTCAAGTACTTGCGCTTCCAATAGACTTAACACATAATAAAATTTGCGTTTTTATAGTTTACATGGAGACGATAACAGTATCGTTTTCAAAAACTTGCACTTTGAAAGCAGTTTTCAAAAGGTTTGTTTTCAGGCCCCCACAACACCATTGTCGTGTAAATGAACAGCCATCATGCATAAAAAGTTGTTAGTTAAAAACGGCCCCTAATAAGCAATACTGAAATATTGTGCATTTCTGTAAATCAGACAGGGAGTGTGAATGTTACATCTGATCATTTCTAAATCTCATCTTTTGTGGTAAACACACTCAATGCTGTCTTAAAGATAATTTGTTAAAACATAATATGGGCAACCAGCCCCTTAAACAACTATAAGAACAATTATTAAAAATCAAATGTATCATATTTTCATGCAGTTCATCTTCCTTGGATGATTTGTGTGAAAAAAAAGGAATTCCTTTGGAGGACATTTGGAAGAAACCAACTTGTCATGGCACATTCAGGAAGAATTACCAAAAGCAAAAAATTCCCAAACTTATTAGAGACGCTGGACTGATGCCAAGATTAGTAATCACAGAGGCATAGTTTAAGAACAAAATCAGACTATATGTGCAGATTCATCTCAACTGGCCCATAACACTGGCACAGAAAATTTCCTAGATCAATTTGGGCAGGACTGTACGGCCCGGGCCTCTGGGGTTGTATGAATGTGAGTTGAGATCTGAGAGCTGGCTTTCTCCAGGCTATTTTCTGAGTCTGACATACTTAGGGTAGGGGAATAATCTCCCACCTGCTCCCATCATTCACGGACACTTCCCACTTCCAGCTAAGAGAAAGGCTCTGAGGCCTAACCTGACCATAGGAAAAGTGAAAGAAAAACGGTTTATTTTGACCCTAAGCTTATTTGGCCTGTGCATAAAGCTGCTGATTCCATTTAATTGAATTTAATTTATTTTCTGATCAATTTTTGACTAAATATTTGGAATCCAAGGGGCAATTTCACTAAAACAGTTGCGCTAACCACGTGTTCTTAGGGTAATTTTAGGATAACATAAAAATGTGTTATGGGAATAAGATAAACAAAGCCATTTTTAAATTCATTTACTGAATAAATACTTAGATGCACATCAAAAACCTCATGTGACTTTGATGCTGTAAGACATTGTCAGATTTATGTTCTGTTTTAAAGGCTTTTAGTTTGTATCACCGTGTTTCCATGTGTTCCCCATGTTCCCACCCTTCTTTGGTTGCCATGGTTACTAAATATGTTGTTGCATATCTGGTTCTGATTAGGTTTGTCATTATCTTGTGTATTAAGCAGCCATTTACAGGACACCATTTTTTAACTAAAAACGTAAAACTTTTTGTGCGTTTTGGTCGTTCGTTTACACGACAATGGGTTTTGGGCGCCCGAAAACTTTCGAAAACGAGTTTCAAAATACACCTTTTTTGAAAACGATACCGTTATCATCTCCATGTAAACAACAAAAATGCGAATTTGTGATGCGTATGTGTATTACATGTTCAGTCTATAGGAATATAGTGTTTCTTTACAAAGCGACATCGCCAACTACTGGCCTGGCTGCAAAATCTGTACATGAAAAAAGCGAAAAAAAAAAACCCTTTCTGTTTTTAGTACAAAGCTGTGATGCAAACATACCCTCACGTTTTGTACTCCTACAATTTCTGTGTGACGAGCAGGGCGGGCGAGAGCCGTGAGGGAACGGCGCGAGGCCGGTGATGCGAGAGATAATGAGCGTCATCTGCACGCTGCACCGGTCTCGTATCTCTCACGGAGGAGCTCCGGAAGCATAAAAGAGGAACGACGACAGTGAAGGACGAGAGAGGACCAGGCCTGGATTTTTTATATGTTTTTATTATGTTTGTCTTACTTTCGTTTTATTGTTTGTTTATTTATTTGATTAAAGTTATGTTGAATGTTCGCCAGTTCCCACCTCCTTCTTCCCATACTTAAGAACTGTGTTACATCCTGTATTTTGGATTATTCTTCTTTGTTTTGTTTAATGATAAAGTTTCACGGCTGATATTAAAATCCACCTCACCTGGTTCTCCATCATCTTCGTCTGCCTTGCCCAACATGACACAAATCATGTGGCTGAATAATTCACTCAGATTATTGGTTACTAATTCCCCCCACATTCTGTCACTCTCAGATATAACACACAGGATGGATACTCTGCTTTTTTCACAAATTATTTTTGTCATAGTAAATAAATTAGTAGTATTTTGTGGTATAAAAATGATAAGAGAGATTGTTTGTTTATAATTTCTATAAATCATGATACCAGCAATTGATCAAATGAGCATTATATCCAGATGCATGGTGCAATCAAATGCATTTAGGGCATTTTAAAATGCCAAGAGGTGCCTGGAATAGTCGAAAGATGCTATATAGTGAAATATTGCAGACTATGGTAGTTTGATTCATCCGCCATACAACCTAGCGCTCAAAACCGGCCTTTAAGGTGGGAAACTGCACACCAAAATTGTAATTGCAACTTAACAAACCCAAAGAACTCCCTAAAATACCACACAGCAGTTGAATCTTGATTGGGAAAGCACCACTCTATTAAAAATCCAGTTTTAAAATGTTTCATTCCAACTATTTCATCACAAACAGACATAGGTAGAAAGTAGAACCCGCCACATAAAAGTAAATGCTAATTTATTTTATTATAAATGCAGTTGTTTTGTGATCGGTGTGATGGAATGGCACAAACATTGCTGTGGATTTGGCTGTGAATACACTGGAAGCTATCGTGAGCTCTTACCCTAGACTGCACACAGATTACAGCACAATGGAGCACATTTAAACAATCTGGCCTCTGCCCAGTTTCTAAATCAGTTTCTTTGGGTGGATTATAAACCTGTGTGTTTCGTGGGGTTGATCGTGATCACATGGGGAAGGCTTTGAAGAGGTGAAGAGATTCTCCTCTCATCGTATGAAATATAAACCCAATCGTTTTACAAAAGTTTTCAACTCACCAGTTTTCCATTGTGAAACAGCTGCTGCTGAGACTCAGGATAGTCGGTTTCTTGATAGATCAGGGTCTTGATGTACCTGATAACTGTAGATGGGGGAACCTGGAAGACCCTCTTGCCTAGATAGTCATGACAGACTATCACCCATGGCAACCTAAAATCATAAAGGAAAATTGGGGTACACTTTATTTTAGTGTTACAGTGTAATTACTGAGTAATAAAAATTAACTGCATGTACTTACTATAGGGTTAGGATGAGGGTTTGGTTTAGGGTTAATTGCATGTAATTATGCATCATTTATAATTACTAGAGTAACTACATGCAAAACATGTAACATAAAAATAAATTGTTACCCATAACCATTCACAGTGTTGAAACTTACGAAACCTTTCATTTTCAGGTCATTTTTCACCTCAAAATCAAGGCTATTTATTTTTATTTTTTATTGTGCATTATGATATTGTCTTTATGAAATAATTCTCATTACTATAATGGAAAAAATATTAGTATAAATTATTGATACATCATTTTAGTATCATTTTAGATACGATCCTTAATTTTTAAAATGATATGCAACCGGCACAGATATATCAGAGTGTCATAATAATACTACTAAAGAAAAAATGACTCCTTTTCCATAGAAGTTTTCTCAAACTGGGTTGCAGAGTTTCTGTCTTAAGGCAGAGCGGGACTGACAAACAACAACAAAAATGACAAAGATCTCTTTATTTTTGTTCTTTCAATGCAAAGCAAGGCTTTGTCTTCCAGGGTGCTTTTGTTTTTTTATCCCCTTGACTGATGATACAAACCCTAATAGAAACGCTTGGATCCTGCCACGTCACCTCTGCAGCTAAAAATCAAATTACACTTATTAGGGGCTATCAAGTTTGAGCTGTATCCAAATGCACACATCAGTCTGTCTTCTAAAAGCCAGGGCTTGAAGGGAAATGTATTTTTCCCATTTTACTACAGTGCAACAACACAAGTGACACATATCTCTAGCTTTAGATCTTGACCTGTTGTCAGGCAACCAATGACAGGTCACTGGCTGTATTTATGTGCTAGGGTGGGGCATGCACACTATCTAGTGAGAATTCACATGCTAACAGTTTACTGAATTAGATAGGAATAACAAATGAAGGCTAAAATATCGTATTGGATTTGTTATTAATAACAATAGACTATGACATAGTGTCGTTTTGGATCGTTATGACTTCATTCAAGTCATAAACAACAACAAACCGGGCACTAACTTACATTAATCTCAACTTACCACGGGTCGTGACCGGTTGCCATTGCTTTTCAGCCAAACTGCCGTTATTCGCGCGCGCAGACATTCACCGATCTCTCATTGATGTACCGTTAGGAAAATCCTCCGCATTGGGAATCCATTGATTTACACCGACCCTTTTGGTCTCAGTCTCGAGGAATCATCCCATCCTGCGCGTTATAAGCTCCGTGTGGCCGTGTTTGGACCCGCCTCCTTCTGTTCGTCCTGAGGTATCGATGCGGTTTAATAAACGCCTCGCGCTGTTCAGCCAACGGTTTGTCCCACAGATGTCACGCTTTGTCGCAGTGTTTTAAAAGAAGGATTCTGTAAGAAAGAAAGTAGTACGGCGTCACAAAATCCATTTTAACGCCTACTTCAGAGCGTTTCTATGAATGTGAAGACTGCTTGTGTTTTGTAGCTGCGGATTTTTGACTTTGATGAGCGCAATGGATGCTGGGAGTTGAAGTCCTCTAGTCAGTGTTATGGGCAGAAAACTACACATGATAGCCTACACTTCGTAAATGCATTTATCTGATCATTATATTATACAGAACACTATAATAAGCAAACACATATATTGTTTTTATTCTTTAGGTTGTCGTTAAGAATAATTCAGTGTCGTGTGTGAGGTGATAGACTATTTTATCACATCTGGTCTAAAAGAAAAGAATTGATGTATTTTACACAGAGTTGTCAACTGTAAATGAAAGTTCAGATGTCAGGTCACTTTGGAGTCAGCTGAAGTCTATTTTGAATATGATCATACAAATTATTATATTGGGTTATTATTTAACATTTTATTTTACGGTGTCATTGGTACATATGTAGTTAATAACTATAAATTATGCATGCAACTAATCTTAACCCTATAGTTACTTAATATTACTCATTGCTTAAATGTATAATCACAGTGTAACAAAGACATTTATTTTAAGGTGACTTTGTTACACTGTAATTATACACTTAAGTACCGAGTAATATTAAGTAACTACATATACTTGCTATAGGTTTAGGATTAGGTTTGGTTTAGGGTTAATTGCATGTAATTATACATAATTTCTAGTTATTACTACAGTAAATATTTGTAATATATGTAACAATCACACTGTAAAATAAAGTGTAACCCAATTTGTTTTAAGATGACCTTGTTATATTTCAGTACTAATTTATTAATATGTACTTAGGCTACTATAGGTTTGGGAATAGGTTTTGGTTTAGGGTTAGTTGCATGTAATTGTGCGCAAGTTACTGTTTTTGCTAATACTGTAAAACAAGGTATTACTTAATACTGTAAAACTGAAAACATTGTATCTTTCCCGTTTTCCCATTATAATTAAAAACATTAAATGTGTTATTGAGCCACTGAGCGATTTTTAACTGTGAAGTGTCCCATCCGTATAATTGTGAACATAATATACACAAACACTTTTGAAACTTTATTTATACAGTTTTAATATCCCATATTTAAAATCCCATAATTAAAATGCATATGCATACTTACAGTTGGGAATTAAATGTTTAGAGTCAGAGTGAAAATATGTCACCATCAAGCATTTTTAGTTTTCTTCATTAGAAAGATGTTATGACGCAGCATTGGATATACCGAATGACGTCACACAACCTCATTGCACCAATACACTTACAATACTAAAGCTTGGTAAAATGTTTGTAAAAAGGAGATGCAAACAAATGACAATTAAAACTGCAAGCACTGGAAAATTTTAGGATATATTTGCGTTCTCCCCCAGTGTATTTTGTTATAGCTATCATTTCTGCATCTGAATGTATTCGTGATGTTACATATAATAAAAACTTACCTTTTAAGACCTTATTTTGTATTTCAGTTGCTTTAATCGCGCAAAGTGAATGGCATTGAGCACATTCAAAATAACCCTGGTCTCAGCACGTTTTCCTCTGTACATCCACTGCCGCAGCAAACAGTTCCTCACAGGACAGTCCGAGGGTCAGTGTGATCTGCATCATGTTCTTCAGCACGCGGTATTTGTGCTTGTATGAATGCTGTTTATGGTACATGCAAGATCTTTTAACACATAATGCCCGATTTTCACTACACTAGGCTGAATCCAGCAGTTCTTTGCGGGTCACCGTCTCATCACTGCATCAGCTGTTTGAGGAAACCAGCGCTCTTAAAGCGACAGTAAACACATTAGTAAGGGGAGACGTAGGCTTACAGTAGATGGGATTTTCCGCGAATGAAAACGAGGCTGTGAGGGATGTGGCTGCATGGTATGGAAGCCCGTTGAAAAAAACTTTAAAGAAGATTATTGCGACTTTTTTTTATATCTCGCATTCTAACTTTATAACTCGCAATTGTGACTTTATAACTCGCAATTCAGACTTTAAATCTCGCAATTGTGACTTTTTATCTCATTATTGTGACATTTTATCTCATAATTGTGACTTTATAACTCACAGTTGTGACTTTTTATCTCATAATTGTGATTTTTAATCTCATAATTGTGACTTTTTATCTCCTAATTATGACTTTTTAACTCACAATTGTGACTTTTTATCTCATAATTGTGATTTTTAATCTCATAATTGTGATTTTTAATCTCATAATTGTGACTTTTTATCTCATAATTATGACTTTTTAACTCACAATTGTGACTTTTTATCTCATAATTGTGACTTATAACTCACAATTGTGACTTTTAATCTCATAATTGTGACTTTATAACTCACATTTGTGACTTCATATCTCGCCATTCTTATTTTATAACTCGCAATTCTGACTTTATAACTTGCAATTCTGACTTTATATTTCGCAATTGTGACTTTATATCTCATAATTGTGACTTTTTATCTCATAATTGTGACTTTTATAACTCCCAATTGTGACTTTATAACTCACAATTATGACTTTATTTTTCATAATTGTGACTTTTTATCTCATAATTGTGACTTTTATAACTCACAATTGTGACTTTATAACTCGCAATTCTGACTTTATTTTTCATAATTGTGACTTTATCTCATAATTGTGACTTTTTATCTCATAATTGTGACTTTTATAACTCACAATTGTGACTTTATAACTCGCAATTCTGACTTTATTTTTCATAATTGTGACTTTTTATCTCATAATTGTGACTTTTTATCTCATAATTGTGGTTTTTATCTTATAATTGTGACTTTATAACTCACAATTGTGAGTTTTTATCTCATAATTGTGACTTTTATAACTCACAATTGTGACTTTATAACTCACAATTATGACTTTGTAACTCGCAATTATGACTTTATTTTTCATAATTGTGACTTTTTATCTCATAATTGTGACTTTTTATCTCATAATTGTGACTTTTATAACTCCCAATTGTGACTTTATAACTCACAATTATGACTTTATTTTTCATAATTGTGACTTTTTATCTCATAATTGTGACTTTTATAACTCACAATTGTGACTTTATAACTCGCAATTCTGACTTTATTTTTCATAATTGTGACTTTATCTCATAATTGTGACTTTTTATCTCATAATTGTGACTTTTATAACTCACAATTGTGACTTTATAACTCGCAATTCTGACTTTATTTTTCATAATTGTGACTTTTTATCTCATAATTGTGACTTTTTATCTCATAATTGTGGTTTTTATCTTATAATTGTGACTTTATAACTCACAATTGTGAGTTTTTATCTCATAATTGTGACTTTTATAACTCACAATTGTGACTTTATAACTCACAATTATGACTTTGTAACTCGCAATTATGACTTTATTTTTCATAATTGTGACTTTTTATCTCATAATTGTGACTTTTTATCTCATAATTGTGACTTTATAACTCACAATTGTGGTTTTTATCTTATAATTGTGACTTTATAACTCACAATTGTGACTTTTTATCTCATAATTGTGACTATATAACTCACATTTGTGACTTTTCTTATTTTATAACTCACAATTGTGACTTTTTATCTTATAATTGTGACTTTATATCTCATAATTGTGACTTTATAACTCACAATTGTGGTTTTTATCTTATAATTGTGACTTTATAACTCACAATTGTGACTTTATAACTCACAATTGTGACTTTGTAACTCGCAATTCTGACTTTATTTTTCGTAATTGTGACTTTTATCTCATAATTGTGACTTTTTATCTCATAATTGTGACTTTATAACTCACAATTGTGGTTTTTATCTCATAATTGTGACTTTATATCTCACAAATGTGACTTTTTATCTCATAATTGTGACTTATAACTCACAATTGTGACTTTTTATCTCATAATTGTGACTATATAACTCACATTTGTGACTTTTCTTATTTTATAACTCACAATTGTGACTTTTTATCTTATAATTGTGACTTTATAACTCACAATTGTGACTTTTTATCTCATAATTGTGACTTTGTAACTCGCAATTATGACTTTATTTTTCATAATTGTGACTTTTTATCTCATAATTGTGACTTTTTATCTCATAATTGTGACTATATAACTCACATTTGTGACTTTTCTTATTTTATAACTCACAATTGTGACTTTTTATCTTATAATTGTGACTTTATATCTCATAATTGTGACTTTATATCTCATAATTGTGACTTTATAACTCACAATTGTGGTTTTTATCTTATAATTGTGACTTTATAACTCACAATTGTGACTTTGTAACTCGCAATTCTGACTTTATTTTTCGTAATTGTGACTTTTATCTCATAATTGTGACTTTTTATCTCATAATTGTGACTTTATAACTCACAATTGTGGTTTTTATCTCATAATTGTGACTTTATATCTCACAAATGTGACTTTTTATCTCATAATTGTGACTTATAACTCACAATTGTGACTTTTTATCTCATAATTGTGACTATATAACTCACATTTGTGACTTTTCTTATTTTATAACTCACAATTGTGACTTTTTATCTCATAATTGTGACTTATAACTCACAATTGTGACTTTTTATCTCAAAATTGTGACTTTATAACTCACAATTGTGACTTTTTATTTCATAATTATGACTTTATATCTCGCAATTGTGACTTTTTATCTCATAATTGTGACTTCATAACTCACAATTGTGACTTTATAACTCACAATTGTGACTTTATATCTCGCAATTCTTATTTAATAACTCGCAATTGTGACTTTATAATTCGCAATTGTGACTTTATATCTCGCAATTCTTATTTAATAACTCGCAATTGTGACTTTATAATTCGCAATTCTGACTTTATATCTTGTAATTCTTACTGTATAACTCTCAATTGTGAGTTTATATCTCACAATTCTGAGAAAAAATGTGACATAAAAAGTCGCAATAATCGTGTTTCTTTTTTCAGTGGCGGAAACAGGCTTCTATAGCATAGTATGTTGGTCAGTATAGGTTGGAAAGTTTAATTTACGTGGACCCCAATAGAAAAAAAGAAACGAGAGATGCACAAGAAAAAGGAATCCTTAGAAATGATTGATTTTATAACAGTCCAGTAGATGGCGATATGCACGTAGAATGCACCGCTGCTTTATTTTTGTTCTTAAAGGAATAGTTCACCAAAAATTAGTATTTGTTGTTAATTTACTCATCCTCATCCTGTCTTTTGTCTTCAGTAAAAACTGGTCCTTGGTGATTCATATAATGCAAGTCAATGGCTACCATCACTTTGAGAATCACAAAAACATAAACAGACAAAACTAAATTAACACCTCTGTCTCCTAATGATACATTAAAGGGTCAGTTCACCCAAAAATGAAAATTTTGTAATTTATTACATCCTGATGTCATTCTACACCCGTAAGACTTTTGTTCATCTTTGGAACACAAATTAAGATGTTTTTTCTTAACAAAATCCGATGCAAAATCTGCATCGCCAGCAAGAACACTTCTTTTTTCAATGCTCAGAAAGCTACTAAAAACATATTTAAAACAGTTCATGTGAGTACAGTGGTTCAACCTTAATATTATAAAGCGACGAGAATACTTTATGTGCACCAAAAATAACAAAATAGCAACTTTATTCAACAATAGGCCTACTACTGACTTTTTAGAAGCGACGTCAACACATAAACTTGACATGCGGGATTATAGGAGCCTATTGCACCTCAAGGATGAATACGGGGAACACGTTCCAGGCAAAGTGAGAGGGATGAATACTTAATTTGCATAGTCCTGCCTTTTTAGATTACCTTCATCCAAAGGCGATGGTGAGAAAGTGTTTGTGTTTCTATGTATAGCCACAAGAGGACAGCAGATATCTTTTGATATCTGTCCTGGTGAAAGGCCAACCGAAACAAACTGTCCTTAGCAGCAGGTTTTATCCTTAAAACAAGGAGTTTACAAAATAACACACCCGAAGGATTTCCCAGAAAGACATTTTTAACAATGACACTAAGCTTCACACAAAAATCATTTACTCACCCTCATGCCACTCTAAACTCATATGACTTTCTTCTGTGGAACACAAAAAGAGATGTTTAGCAGAATCACACAGTTCTTTTTCCATGTAAAATCACCATGAAATCAAAATGGACAATTCATTTTTGTTTTAATGGAAGACTGAACTAAGGAAGATCTTTGTTGTTGTTCAATTTATATGTCCTCGCTTTAATCAAAAGAACTTCCCCTCCCTCTTGCCGCAACATCTCTCAGATTTCATTTATAATCTCTTCATTTGTGTTTCGAAGATGAACAAATGTTTTACGGGTTTGGAACGACCGAGGGTGAATAATTGATGACAATTTTTTTCATGTTTGACAACCTTTTAAGGGTTACTTTCTGAAATGCCCTTAAAGGGACAGTTCACCCAAATTGAAAATTCTTTCATCATTTACTCACCCCTCAAGTTGGTCCAAACCTGTATGAATTTCTTTCTTCTGTTGACCACGAAAGAAGATATTTTGAAGAATATGGGTAAAAATATGGAAGAAAAAAAAAAAATACTTCGGAGGTTAATGGGGTCCATCCACTGTTTGGTTACAGACATTCTTCAAAAAAAATCTTCTTTTGTCTTCAGCAGAAGAAAAAAAATTCATACAGGTTTGGAACAACTTGAGGGTGATTAAATGATGACAGAATTTTCATTTTTGGGTGAACTATCCCTTTAAGTTTAAGGGAAACCTAATAGTGATCTTAAGAGAAAACTACACTTAAGGTGCTTTATGTAACCGGGCAAAGGTTTGATGTTGTTCATAAATACTGTAGTAATGCTGTACAATGAGGATCCTGTCATAAAATAGAGTCATCATGAAGTAGACTCATCAGTGTCCCAATGTGTATGAGCTCATATCATTGCCTGAATTTGTGTATATGATAAGCTGTTTCATGACTGTTTCACGTGATTCAATGAGACGCACCCAATGTCTATAGATCTAATATATTATACAAAACGAGTCATTCCAGCCTTTGCCAGAAGGGGTCAGTGGGGCTCTCAAGATGTTCAGGCTGCAGGAGTCATAGGGAGTGGCCCATTATCTGCAACATCATAATGTGGGCAAATAACTCACATCATCCTGTTACTCATCACAACAGCACTGGACTGCCCTGTTACAACAAACTAACAGTGAGTAGTTAAAAAGATGTAAGCTTCATGTTTAACACCTTGAACTGCCACACATTACATAGTAGCTTACAGTAAAACCTCAATAAAATATTTTGCTATTTTAAATGCTGTACATGAGATGGAAGCGCTGTTGTACCGTATTCACAAATTCATTAAATTTGCAACTTGGATGGAGTATTAGAGTCTATTCCAGTGTTTCCCCACCCACAACACTAAACATTTTGGAAGTCTCTCTTAGGATATGTTTACACTATAACAATGTTCTAAAAACAAAGATGTTTTTCCTTTGCTTTTTTCACTTAAAGACGACAACATTGTCAAAATCATTCCCGTTCACAAGGATCCACGTCTGAAAACGCTGTATTATGTTGCCAGGCCAGTAGATGGGGATGTCACTTTGTAAAGAAACTCTACATGCCTATAGACGGAACACGAAATATGCATGTGTATGTCACCTTTTTCACAACTGGCTGTTCATTTAAACGACACTTGTGTTTTGGGGGTATGAAGACGGGTTTCAATGTGCTAGTTTTTGAAAATTATATTGTTATCTCCGTGTAAACAACAAAAACGTGTTGTCGTCTGTGCGCGAAAAATGCAAAGCAGTTTCAGTTTTTAGACCATTGTTGTCGTGTAAACGTGCTCTCAGCCTCAGACATCACACCCATGTTATAAAATCAGAATTGTGAGATATAAAGTCAGAATTCTGATATAAAGTCAGAATTGTGAGTTATAAAGTCAGAATTGTGAGTTATAAAGTCAGAATTGTGAGATATAAAGTCAGAATTGTGAGTTATAAAGTCAGAATTGTGAGATATAAAGTCAGAATTCTGAGATATAAAGTCAGAATTGTGAGTTATAAAGTCAGAATTGTGAGATATAAAGTCAGAATTGTGAGTTATAAAGTCAGAATTGTGAGATATAAAGTCAGAATTCTGAGATATAAAGTCAGAATTGTGAGATATAAAGTCAGAATTCTGAGATATAAAGTCAGAATTGTGAGATAAAAAGTCAGAATTGTGAGATATAAAGTCAGAATTCTGAGATATGAAGTCAGAATTGCGAGATATAAAGTCAGAATTGTGAGATATAAAGTCAGAATTGTGAGATATAAAGTCAGAATTGTGAGATATAAAGTCAGAATTGTGAGATATAAAGTCAGAATTCTGAGTTATAAAGTCAGAATTGTGAGATATAAAGTCAGAATTGTGAGTTATAAAGTCAGAATTGTGAGATATAAAGTCAGAATTCTGATATAAAGTCAGAATTGTGAGATATAAAGTCAGAATTGTGAGTTATAAAGTCAGAATTGTGAGATATAAAGTCAGAATTGTGAGTTATAAAGTCAGAATTGTGAGATATAAAGTCAGAATTCTGAGATATAAAGTCAGAATTGTGAGATATAAAGTCAGAATTGTGAGATATAAAGTCAGAATTGTGAGATATAAAGTCAGAATTGTGAGATATAAAGTCAGAATTGTGAGAAATAAAGTCAGAATTGTGAGATATAAAGTCAGAATTGTGAGATATAAAGTCAGAATTGTGAGATATAAAGTAAGAATTGTGAGATATAAAGTCAGAATTCTGAGTTATAAAGTCAGAATTGTGAGATATAAAGTCAGAATTGTGAGTTATAAAGTCAGAATTGTGAGTTATAAAGTCAGAATTGTGAGTTATAAAGTCAGAATTGTGAGATATAAAGTCAGAATTCTGAGATATAAAGTCAGAATTCTGAGATATAAAGTCAGAATAGTGAGATATAAAGTCAGAATTGTGAGATATAAAGTCAGAATTGTGAGTTATAAAGTCAGAATTGTGAGTTATAAAGTCAGAATTGTGAGTTATAAAGTCAGAATTGTGATTTATAAAGTCAGAATTGTGAGATATAAAGTCAGAATTGTGAGTTATAAAGTCAGAATTGTGAGATATAAAGTCAGAATTGTGAGATATAAAGTCAGAATTGTGAGATATAAAGTCAGAATTGTGAGTTATAAAGTCAGAATTGTGAGTTATAAAGTCAGAATTGTGAGTTATAAAGTCAGAATTGTGATTTATAAAGTCAGAATTGTGAGATATAAAGTCAGAATTCTGAGATATAAAGTCAGAATAGTGAGATATAAAGTCAGAATTGTGAGATATAAAGTCAGAATTGTGAGTTATAAAGTCAGAATTGTGAGTTATAAAGTCAGAATTGTGAGTTATAAAGTCAGAATTGTGATTTATAAAGTCAGAATTGTGAGATATAAAGTCAGAATTGTGAGTTATAAAGTCAGAATTGTGAGATATAAAGTCAGAATTGTGAGATATAAAGTCAGAATTGTGAGTTATAAAGTCAGAATTGTGATTTATAAAGTCAGAATTGTGAGTTATAAAGTCAGAATTGTGAGATATAAAGTCAGAATTGTGAGTTATAAAGTCAGAATTGTGAGTTATAAAGTCAGAATTGTGAGATATAAAGTCAGAATTGTGAGATATAAAGTCAGAATTGTGAGTTATAAAGTCAGAATTGTGAGATATAAAGTCAGAATTGTGGGATATAAAGTCAGAATTGTGAGATATAAAGTCAGAATTCTGAGTTATAAAGTCAGAATTGTGAGATATAAAGTCAGAATTGTGAGTTATAAAGTCAGAATTGTGAGATATAAAGTCAGAATTGTGAGTTATAAAGTCAGAATTGTGAGATATAAAGTCAGAATTGTGGGATATAAAGTCAGAATTGTGAGTTATAAAGTCAGAATTGTGATTTATAAAGTCAGAATTGTGAGTTATAAAGTCAGAATTGTGAGTTATAAAGTCAGAATTGTGAGTTATAAAGTCAGAATTGTGAGATATAAAGTCAGAATTGTGGGATATAAAGTCAGAATTGTGAGTTATAAAGTCAGAATTGTGAGTTATAAAGTCAGAATTGTGAGTTATAAAGTCAGAATTGTGAGTTATAAAGTCAGAATTGTGAGATATAAAGTCAGAATTGTGAGTTATAAAGTCAGAATTGTGAGATATAAAGTCAGAATTGTGAGATATAAAGTCAGAATTGTGAGTTATAAAGTCAGAATTGTGAGATATAAAGTCAGAATTGTGGGATATAAAGTCAGAATTGTGAGTTATAAAGTCAGAATTGTGATTTATAAAGTCAGAATTGTGAGTTATAAAGTCAGAATTGTGAGTTATAAAGTCAGAATTGTGAGTTATAAAGTCAGAATTGTGAGATATAAAGTCAGAATTGTGGGATATAAAGTCAGAATTGTGAGTTATAAAGTCAGAATTGTGAGTTATAAAGTCAGAATTGTGAGTTATAAAGTCAGAATTGTGAGTTATAAAGTCAGAATTCTGAGATATAAAGTCAGAATTGTGAGATATAAAGTCAGAATAGTGAGATATAAAGTCAGAATTGTGAGATATAAAGTCAGAATTGTGAGTTATAAAGTCAGAATTGTGAGATATAAAGTCAGAATTCTGAGATATAAAGTCAGAATTGTGAGATATAAAGTCAGAATTGTGGGATATAAAGTCAGAATTGTGAGTTATAAAGTCAGAATTGTGATTTATAAAGTCAGAATTGTGAGTTATAAAGTCAGAATTGTGAGATATAAAGTCAGAATTCTGAGATATAAAGTCAGAATTGTGAGATATAAAGTCAGAATTGTGATTTATAAAGTCAGAATTGTGAGTTATAAAGTCAGAATTGTGAGATATAAAGTCAGAATTCTGAGATATAAAGTCAGAATTGTGGGATATAAAGTCAGAATTCTGAGATATAAAGTCAGAATTGTGGGATATAAAGTCAGAATTGTGAGTTATAAAGTCAGAATTGTGAGATATAAAGTCAGAATTGTGAGATATAAAGTCAGAATTGTGATTTATAAAGTCAGAATTGTGAGTTATAAAGTCAGAATTGTGAGATATAAAGTCAGAATTGTGAGTTATAAAGTCAGAATTGTGAGTTATAAAGTCAGAATTGTGAGATATAAAGTCAGAATTGTGAGATATAAAGTCAGAATTGTGAGATATAAAGTCAGAATTCTGAGATATAAAGTCAGAATTGTGAGATATAAAGTCAGAATAGTGAGATATAAAGTCAGAATTGTGAGATATAAAGTCAGAATTGTGAGTTATAAAGTCAGAATTGTGAGATATAGAGTCAGAATTGTGAGATATAAAGTCAGAATTGTGGGATATAAAGTCAGAATTGTGAGTTATAAAGTCAGAATTGTGATTTATAAAGTCAGAATTGTGAGTTATAAAGTCAGAATTGTGAGATATAAAGTCAGAATTGTGGGATATAAAGTCAGAATTCTGAGATATAAAGTCAGAATTGTGAGATATAAAGTCAGAATTGTGATTTATAAAGTCAGAATTGTGAGTTATAAAGTCAGAATTGTGAGATATAAAGTCAGAATTCTGAGATATAAAGTCAGAATTGTGAGATATAAAGTCAGAATTCTGAGATATAAAGTCAGAATTGTGAGATATAAAGTCAGAATTGTGAGATATAAAGTCAGAATTGTGAGATATAAAGTCAGAATTGTGATTTATAAAGTCAGAATTGTGAGTTATAAAGTCAGAATTGTGATTTATAAAGTCAGAATTGTGAGTTATAAAGTCAGAATTGTGAGATATAAAGTCAGAATTGTGAGTTATAAAGTCAGAATTGTGAGATATAAAGTCAGAATTGTGAGTTATAAAGTCAGAATTGTGGGATATAAAGTCAGAATTCTGATAGAAAGTCAGAATTGTGAGATATAAAGTCAGAATTGTGAGATATAAAGTCAGAATTCTGAGATAAACAGTCACAATCTTTTTTTTTCTTTTTTTTTTTTTTTCTCAGTGGTGGAAATGTGCTTCCATACTTTGGAAGAGGACAAGCATGGGAAAGGTTTGAATTATGGTCAAGTGAAGTAGATCTCAGTCAGTGGCTTTGTTTACACAGCAGACTGCATGTTTTAAAGATCTGATCTTTAGGACTGACTGTTCATGCCGTTATCAGTCAAGTGATGAAATTGGATCTTTTTGTTCAGAGAGTGTAGTCAGTTCCCATTATCTACATCAGTAGCCATAGTAACGGCAGACATCAGTATGGTCTCCACGCCATGTCAGAATGATCGTATTGATACGATACGCGAATTGACGTAAAGTCCCTTAATATATAGTCTGGAAAACTCTGGATTTTCAATTTTGCAATAAGTTGTAATAGTCTGTATGATTTTGGCAGTCTCAGTTTATGTACTGTTGATGAAGAAAAGCAGAAAATAGTAGTCATCTTCAGCACCAGTCGAGTTCCTAAGAAGCACAAGCTAAATCTTGTTTTTAATTGAGATAATGAATCTAATTGTTTAGTAAAAATGTGTTTTCATCATTTTGCAATGAAATTTATTTCGGTATAAATTCATAGAACAACACCACAAAGGACAGACATCTCAAATGTACCACATTTGACCATTTTACTGGCTTTGCTTGGCATTTTGCTTCACAAAATCAGCACACATAGCATAAATTAATGTTAGTAGAGCCACAAGTTCATTCTTTGTACATCTTTCGTCCACCTGCAAAACACATAATAAATTAATAAATTAATTCACAAGCGACAAAGTGTTGAACAGAAATGCTTTACAGAAAAATGCACTCAATTAAAGACATTTTGTCAAAGCAGTTCTTCTCGCCCGGCCCGGTTTGGCCACTTAAACTACAGCATAAATTCTACTACAGCTCACACACAAGTATTATATTCATTTACTAGTACTCTTCCATAACAATACATTACTTTTCATTTTTCAGAATAGAAAAAGACATTAAGAAACCAATTTCAGCCTGCAAGTTCACTCAAACCGTTAAGGCCGATGCCAGTGCCACAAAGTTCAACATCATAAAATAAGGTCAGTCTTGTAAAGCACGTTTTTAAATAATCCACTGAACAGATGAAAGGATCTAACAGACAATCTACGCAAGGTTTATTTAACAAGTCCACTTACAACCTCATATGCAAAGTTTCAACTAACTCAATACAAAACGGTCTCGAAATTTGAAATGATGTAGAGTTCAAAGGCAAAAAAAAGAAGAAGCTAGAAATGGAGTATTATTTGGAGGTCCCAGCCCACCATAAAATACTGAATGAAATGACTGAGAATGAATATTTTGAGTTCGACTGAATATGGCGCTTATTTTTACCCCTATGCTTGAGCGAGCACATTTAATATCATTACATTTCTAGAATATCTCCTTAACCTTAAATGATGCTAATATTATCACGCATTTGATGCCACACTCATTTCTGAATAATTGGCACTGTTGTCCAACAAAACAGTGTTCTAACTCTCCACAGCTGAACCAATGTTTACAATGAAAAAAAGAAAAACGATCACAGTTTAACAGAGAAGCGTGTCATTTCTGTGCCCCTTCCATTATGCTCCCTGGTCCAAAATTGTTCAGAAAACAGCCCCAAAACACAACACGCTCCCTACAAGAGTCCTTCCACTAATCTCAACAGGCTTGAAGCATGACTGGTTTACAGCTACAGCTGTTCGCATTAACCAGCCAGTTTGCTGAAACTAGGAACAGTTTATATTTGGAAGACTTTTGCTGTAATAACTCAAACTGCTCGGAGAGCAAAGTATAATATTTAAAATGCTGATAAATTTGAACCATTTTTAACTGTCTATCCATGTCTCTCCTCAGACAAAAACACTTTAGCGTGAAGGACTTGTGTGTGTTTATTAGTATGTGAATAGATCATTTATTGTTTTTTTGTTTATATGTAAGTTTTCTTTAACATATTCCATAATAACAGCCAGGGAAGTGACGGTCACATTAACCCTAATCAGACTGACGCCTGGTAAACGACTCAATACTTTAAAGTGAATTTTTGTCAAGGCAAAAGGGGCCGTTTCCGACTAAAACGGAAAACCTTTATGTATATTGGCCGTTCATTTACACGACAGAGTTTTGTGGGCCTGAAAACACAAACTTTCAAAGTGCGAGTTTTTGAAAACGATACCGTTATTGTTTCTGTGTAAACTACAAAAACGCGAAATCATGCTCATGAGTATCACGTGTTTTTCTTTACAAAGTGACATCGCCAACTACTGGCCTGGAGGCAGAATACGGCGGTTTTAGTCGTTTTTGCAGATCGTTTTGTCAAAGTTGTCATCTGTACACGAAAAACGCAAAAGAAAAAACTTTTTATTGTCGTGTAAATGTGCCCTTGGTACATGCTGGCTTAAAGTCTTTAGCTTAGGAGGATCTGTAACCATTCTGACATAAGTCTGAAGGAATAGTTCACCCAAAAATAACAATTTTGATATCTTTTACCTCATGAACTAAAGGCTCGTTCACACCAAGAACAATATTAGCGTCCACACACTGATGCACGATAATCCTTCAAAGCAGTTTTGTCTTCTGGTGCTTTAAATGTTTAAAGATGGATGGATTCTGATACGCTGTCAATCATTCATCAGCTGACGAAAAGTGAATCCAACAATGTCTTTGTTGTTGCCTTTATAGCTGTGATGCAAAGTTCGATTATTAAAACTTATCGTCCTTGATGTGAACGGGTCTTTAGGGCTGTCACAATATCAGATTATAGTGATATTTTCGTGATATCTACAGTGTAGAATTGCCATCTTTTAACTGTTTATTTTGTGTTCTCTCTTTTTCGGTAAATGAATCATACTCAAAATACGAGTGTAGGGAGGCAGAAAGAGTAATAATACCTGAAAAAAGCGTATAAAACAGATCAGCGCTTTCTGCACAGAAACTTTTTGAGAGTGTCTCGTCGTTGTTTTTTTTTTCATGGCAGGCATTAATGTGGAATACTGCCACCTACTGTGTTGGAGTGTCAACGAGATAATTACTAGGACTAGATTATTTACGATATTGTCGTATGTGCGGTATTAACATGAATATTTCATTTTTATCCATACCAGTGTACTGCGACATCCCTGCGTGAAGCACAAAAGGAGTTATAAAGGAGAACGCTCAAGGTCCTTGTGGGTTTTACTGTAGGAATTTGGAATGACAGAATTCTTTTGTTTCTTTTTAAAGACTCCATGAATGAAAATGAAATGCAACTTTTGTTGTTGAGTGTTACCTTTGCATTTACAATGGTGGTAATCAGATTACAGTTACATCTGAAAAGTATTTTAGATTACCAAAGTGATTACTTTGAATTTTAATGTCATTTAAACAGCAATTGGTGATTCTCTGACTCTGACAGTCTGAAAAAGTAGAATTAAGTTTCATGTTTTCGACTGTTTTCATGTTTTGTGATAGTTGTTTGTGAGTCATTTTATAATTCACTCGTTACTGCATCTTTTTCTCACAATTAGTTTTTTCCCCTCACAATTGTGAGTTTGGATTTCACAATTCTGACTTCTTTTTCTCAGAATTGCGAGATTTAAACTCACAATTGCAAGTTATAAAGTTGGATTGGGATTGGGGATAAGAATTGGGAGACATAAACTTGCAATACTGACTTTTTTTTCTTGCTATTGTGAATTTAGTATGTGAGTTAAATGTCATAATTCGGACTTTTCTCAATATTGTGAGTTTATATCTCATAATTCTGACTTTATAACTCGCAATTGCAACTTCATATCACTCAATTCTGTGGGAAAAAGTCAGAATTGTGAGATAAAAACTTGCAATGACCTTTTTTGTGTTTGTTACACACTTATTAGTATTCCAAAGTATTCTAAAGTATTTAGATTAAGTTACTAAACTTGAGTAATGTAACGAAATACATTACAAATTACTTTTTAAAGCATGTATTTTGTAATCTGTAGTGAAATATATTTTAAAAGTAACCTATCCAGCCCTGCATATAAGCCAATATTGATGTGAACCGTTGTCAGACCAAGTGTGAAAAAACCTTTTGACGCAAAAGCTGCAAGAATCTCTTTCTAACTTGGTCTGCTTGACTCAAAATTGGAAAACAACGAGCATCTCTATTTGATGAATCTATAAAAAAGTGCAATTGCAAGGCAGACCACCATGATTTGAGAAAATCTTTTGTTTGAAAAGTGTGTAAATTTACGAAGTCTGTAATTTCCGCTCAGCTAGCGCCACCAAATAGATTTCAAACAGGTTCTCCGAACACTCTACCTGTATGCTTTCGGTCCGGCTGGCCTCTAACTATCGGCATTGGTTGAGCCAGTGTTGCTATGTCATAGAGTCATGGAGTTTACATTTTTCAGGTGGGGGTCAAACTACAAATGGCTTACCACCATCAGGCAAAACTGTTCTCATTGTTTAACCATTCCATTCCATGCCGATCCGGCCCAGCCGGTACGGATATGGTTTCATTTTCCACTGTGGGGCTGATAACAGAGCTCTTTGGAATGTAATACAAATGCGTCAGTTGTTAGCTTAGTAACCCAAGAGTTTACTGACGGTGTAAGATGTAAATACCGACCGCATGGAGGATGATCAGATATTTCTGTTTTAAACTTGTTAGCCTAGCCATGCTAAGAATTCCTGACCGAGAATGAGTTCAAAACCAAGCTTAAGTACAATTATGTTCCTTCCCATTCTTCTTGCCCAGACGGTGGAAAAGCGACTTTAGTTGTCTCTGAGCTTTAAGCTGTGATGAAAGTTTTCAACATTGAATATTTTGCACACATCACCATTAACTAGTTTTAAATATGATTTCCAACATTTCCAATATCACAGGAGATTCACTACTTATAGTTCTTCACTCACACTCATAGAGAGCAAGTAGCTAAAGCTTGGTTGCACCGAACTTTGAAAAGTTAAACATGCATGGCATGACAGTCCTGGAGGTTCAGTGAGGTTTTTGTCTTCAAAAGACCAAAAGAATTGGATTTATGGCTTTAGTTGGTGCATCATTCGCTATTTTGTCCCAGGCAAATCAGGTTGGATCACGGTGTAATGGTATAAGAGCATTTCGACTGACGGGAAGGAACACAATCAGTGTGAACAATTGAACATCATCAGGACTTGATGCCTTTAGCCGGCTCGCTTGACTGTCGCACATCTGTCCACTCCTGCATGGTGTTCTGAAGGGCCTGTGTCTTCTCTTTGTCCACTTGGACGTAATCCACTTTTTCATCTGAGGTCACTGAAGAGGTGGACGGCTATAAGAAAGATATAAAATGGCATTGACTGCGAAAGGATGTGAAGTGACGCTATTTCTAACACATATTTTATTAATATTAAATAATACTACATTGCAAAGAAATTAAAAATCCATATTTGATTGTCGAATAATTCCAGGTACAGTTCATTCTCAACCAATACAATTTAATGAGGTAACATTTTCATTAGTCAATTGTGGAAGTCTATTCTGATTAGTTGATAACTTTTGTCAATGTGTAATCCAGGGGAAAAGAGAATTAAATTCTAGAGCAAAAGATTCGCAAGTACACAGGACACAGTTTTAACATGTTATCTAATGCTTTTTGTTGATTTCCACATGGGGAATTATTATGAGTGTTTGATGATGGCCTATTTAGTAGGGTTGGGTAACGTTTGAATTTTAAAGATTCTGATTCCAATTCTGATTCTGCTTATCGATTCCAATTCATAACAATTCCCAGTTTCGATTCCAATAGGGTAAAAAAAGTCAATCATTTAGATATCAAACATATTTATTCTGTCTTTTTGCAAAAAAAAAAATGGTTGTAGCTGAATACCATGAATAAAAATCAGCAACATAAAAGAACAACTAACTAATAAACTAGATTTATAAGTTATTAGTTAGTTTTTCTAGATTAAACTAGATTGACTAATGTAAATTTCAAACATTATTACAGAAGTACACTGTCACTAATACAATAAGTACAAATAAGCAAATAAGCAATGGCACAAATAAATAAAACTGAACAACGTTCAGAAATTAAAATCAAATGTGAAATAACACTGCAGTTTTCTTTTTATGAATCAAATATAGATTAATCCTTGTTAAAGTTACAAAAGTTATTCAGCCAAGATCAGTGAGTGATCTTCTTTATTTTGTTCTTCAATTACCAGTAATGACACAGATGGCAGCACGTTTATTAGGCTGCTGTCACTTTAAGACCTGGAGCACAGATCCAATATACTGTTACACATGCATTTTCTTTCTCAATGGTTTACGTTCACTTATGACAAAACTGACTGTGTTTATGAGCATATTTTGACATAATTTTGTGGGTATTTGCACAGAACATAGTGTGCATTTGCTGACTTGAGTTCTCTTTCATGTCTTCTTGAGCTTGAACGGTTTAAAACCGCATTAAAATGTGCACACAGGAATCGAAAGTATCCGATTCCAGGATAGGAAATGATTTTCGATTCCCAACTCTACTTTTTAGTTGTTATAAACTTCCGTTTGTTAGACATACCTTTCTGTGTGGGCTAGGGGAGCCAGGCTGAAAGTCCAGGGCCAAATAGTCCACATTACCACAATTCCTGGGTGCAGGACTGCTGGTACCACTCATCGCCGGGGAGGTAGACACTGGGTTTTGCTGCAGAAAAAAACATTTTTATTTGAGAAATACCTCAATAGACTGAAAAAAATACCATCTTGACGAATGTTATCTGTAAATAAGGGTAGACTGTAGTGGAGGAACTTGGTACTAACTACAAGGTCGAGGTTCTCTCTGCCAGTTTATCATATCCTGAGTGAATAAAACCCTAAACCTGAAGTCATTCCCTCACCATTGCCACATAGTTCTCCTCACTGTCTGCAGAATCAGTGCTGGTGATGCTCTGGGTTGAGATGGGCCGACAGTGCTGTGACGAGATGGAGTTCATAGGCCTGTAAGGAAAGCAAAATTGAATCTCTCAATCAATGTTATATATATGACCAAAATAAGGTATTAACAAATTTTTATCATGGGTTTGCTTGCAGTTTTACTTTTTTATTGCATTTTTTGACAATAGTTCTGCAATGTTGTTCTAAACAGGGGGACACACTCACATTGGTCTTGTCCAAGACATGGTGACGGGGCTCTTGAAGGGAAGTTCATCAATGATGCCATTGTTCCTTAAGTCAAGAGGTGTTGGTTTTGCTGCAAACCAAGACAAACATTCAACTTGGAAAAGATTTATGCATTAAATTAATCTGTTCTTGTAATCTAGATTTACAGGTTTTAACCGAAGACAGTAAATAAACATTGGAAGTTGTGCTGGTGCCGCCCACCTGTCCGGTTAGGTTTAAGGTTGCGGTTGATTGGTGGCGGTGTGACGTCACTGAGTCGGCCGGGTCGGAGACATAGTGATGCTGTGCTGCCCTTCCTGGCCGGCAACGTTGCTGAGAATCCTGGGAAATCAAAATGGTGAGGACCTGGGCTCATGGGAATGTAATTATTTTTAGGACTGTCAGCAAGGGCGGCACTGAGAGGGGAGGAGGACGAGCCGGGATTCATGGGTACATAGTTATCCTCAGAGCCGGCACTATCGGAGCGGGTCAATGGGGCTTTAGTTCTCTGAAAAAGAAAGAAGAACAATCCAGCTTACACAGTTTCCAGATCAGTGGTGGAAACCACTGTGACACACACCATTTGTTCTTGTGTGGTTTGAATAGACTTGTTATTGTCGGTTTGTGAGTTATGAGGTCATTATCAGGAAATGGTGCCATTTGTGTCTTTATGACTTACTACGGATATAATTAACAGGGTACTGAACTTAATCGCATTATTTGATAGATGTGAAATTTCCTTATTGTGCTTTATTTTTGAAAATGAGGCACAACGAGGAAATTTCACTTCTATCAAATAGTGCGAAAAAAAGTGGCTTTTCAAATGGAACCATTTTGTTGTGGATGACACGAAGAAGTAGAAATGTTATAAAAGCTGCTTTACCAGGTATGAGCTGAGGCCATCGTTTACAGACTCCACTGATTGACCAGAATTGTTGAAGTAGACTGGCCTGGTCTCAAAAGAAGATCCTGAAACACAGGATTGGGTATGATCAAGAAAAGAAAGAAAAAAAATCGACGTAAAAACAAGTCATAAAGATGGTCATGAAACACTTGAGGAGTTCATTCTGTTCAAATCAGACCAGATTTGTGACCAAGCTTTTATTCCTACAAATGCATTATTTGTGGCCATTTCTTCAAATGTTGTGTTCCCTCCCAATTTGCCTTTCTGGGAGCATGACTATCAAGCACAGGTGTGGGAATCAGGCGAGGATGGTCAAAAGGTCACTTCCTGTTCCTGCAGACACACTAGTCTGGCCTTGCTGAGCACAAACCACTAGGAAATCACTGAATTGTGTCTGCTGTTTTTTTTTTTTCACTGCTTATCAGGCCGGAACAAGCCATTCTGGGGCTGCCTGCATGGCTTGAATTTCATTAGCGTCCTAGCAGAGCAGAGTAAACCTTGACCAGATTGCCTTGCGGTTTCAAATCAGGCATACACACATTCAGAAAAGAACGAGAATGAAAGTTAGCAGAGAGGTAAAAACAATGTTAATTAAACTGAAAGATTCAATTGGCAAGCTGCAAAGTGTAGAGAGGAAAATCATTTGGTAATAACACAGATCTACAGCCTTTATGTAATGAGTTAATAAAGCTGATGAGACAGGAGACAGTTTGCTAGAATAAACAGGCAAAATGAGTGGAGAAAAGATGAAAATAAGGAGAGGAGACAAAATGACACGAGATGAGAACGAGACGAGAAGTGAAGATATTAAAACAGACGAGGTGAGAGGAGAGACGAGAAAATGACAGGAAAGAAGAGTTGAGAAGACAAAAGACAAGAGGAGACAACATGAGAAGAGATGAAAAGACAAAGATTAAAATAGAATGAAAGGAGATACTAGACAAAACAAGAGGAAAGAACAGAAGAGAAGAGATTAGACGAAAAGGAGAGACGAGGAGACAAAATGGAAAAGATGAGAGGAAAGACAAAGGAGACACAAAGGGAGAAAACACTAGATGAGAAGAGACAAGAGAAAATGAGAAAATTAGAGATGAGAGTCAAAATGAGACAAGATGAGAATGAAACAAGAGACGAGATTGAAACAGACAAGATGAGAGTAGATATCAGACAAAATGAGAGGAAAGGAGAGACAAGAAAAGACAAAATGAGATGAGACGAAAACTGAAAAAGGAGAGATGAGAGGAGACGAGACAAGATTGAAACAAGATTCAATCAAACACTCGAATTGAGAGGACAGGAGAGATAAAATGAGACGAGAGACAAAAAGAGAAATGAAGAGAACAAACAAGAAGAGACAAGACTAAAATAGACAAAACGAAGGAGATACTAAACAAAATGAGGAAAGGAGGAGACAAAATGAGACGACAAAATTAAAAGACAAAATGAGTGGAGAAAAGAGAGAAAGCGAGAGGAAAGGACAACAGAGATGAGAGGAGACAAAATGAGATTAAAGCAAAGAGACAAAATGAGAGGAGAGACTAGAGAAGAAAAGACAAGAGGACAAAGATGAAAACAAGACTAAATTAAAATCAAAGGAAATACTAGACAAAACAAGAGGGAAGAAGAGACAAGTAATGAAAAGACAGGAGGACAAAGATGAGAAGAGAAGAGATGAAAAGCAAATCAAAGGGAAAGGAGAAACAAAAGGAGAAAAGACAAGGATGCGAAGAGATGAGAACGAAAACAAGAGACAAGAAAATAAAAGTTAAGATGAAATGAGACAAAGAGATGAGAGGAGACAAAATTGAGACAAGAGACGAGATTAAATCAAACAGACAAACTGAGGAGAGACAAATATAAGAGAACAAAAAAAGACTAAAAGAAACAGACAAAATAAGACAAGATATTAGACAAAACAAGCGCGGAACGAGAGGAATGGAGAGACGAGACTAAACGAGAAAAATACAGATGAGAGAGACAAAATGAAAAGGTTTATGAGACAAAATTAAAACAAACAGACAAAATGAGAGGAGAAAAAAAAATAGGACAAGATTAAAAGAAATGACAGAAGATCCTAGATGAATCAAGAGGAAAGGTGAGAAAATAATAGTAGTGATAATAATAATAATAATAAAATAAACACATATTCAGATTATGAGTGTAGTACCTCTGTGAAGCTTGATGTTCTCCACCGCTGGCAGCGTGTTCCTCCTCGGGATGACGGACATTGTGGCGACCTCTCCGTTTTGAGCCCCCACGGACAGCGGGCCGCCCCACCGTGTCTCTGAACCCTGGCTGGGTTTGGGAGGTCTGGGAGGAGGTGCATTTGTGGAGTCAGCACTGGATGGCATCAGGGCATTGTGGTTCTTATCAAACGTGCGGGGGATCTGGTAGACAGAGCCAGATATGCTGGGCGAATCATAGTTGTCGAGGGCCCGCTGCTCATTGGTTTGAGGCGCTGCTAGAGTGTTATTGGGGGTCTTATATGTGTAGATGTCTTCTGATTCAAGCTCCGACGGCCCTTCGGAGCTGTAACCTCTGGGCAGAACATAGCAAGCGTCTCGCGAGTCAGTCCGCAAAGGGGCCTGTTGATGCTTGCCGGGTTTGGGTAGGCTGTAGAAGCCGTGAAGCTGGGCGCCCATGCCGTTCAGACAGTGAGAGAAACCATGAGTGAGTCTCTGAACCGCCGAGTCACTGCCCACCAGAAGACTGCTGCGCGAGGCCTGCGAGAAACTGGCACTCCTTTGGGACCAAAATGGCATTGGTTAGTTTTTAACAGAGTCAAGCCTTATTTTATGTTCACTGATTTTCTCATACATTCATAACTTTATAAATGAATAATCTAATAGACAAACTATTAAAAGCTCTTGCTCTAAATAACACTGTACTAATCAATCATTCAAATGTTGACATGCCAAACTCTAGTTGTGGGCAAAAATGATGTCCGGCCTAGAACATTTTACAACTCCATCCTTTAAAGGTGCATTATGTAGTTTTTCGTCTGCTAGACTAGAGGTCACGCATTCAAAACAAAGGTGTAGCTTGATGACACCAAGTTTGAGCGTGGAATCTTGGGACATGTAGTCTTCACCTCACAGCCGGTGGAAAACAATCGGGATGGGACTCTGAATGATGAAGCAGAGCAGGAGAGTTGTGGAGCTGAACGAGGGATTGTTAATGAGAGACAAACGCGACACGCCTCGCGAGCAGCGGGACTTTTATTTTGCCACAGTCGCCGGTGCCGCTTCCGTTTTTCCGGTCACGAGTATGAGGTATCGTATTATTAGATACTAGGGGTGTGACGAGATCTCGTACCTCGTTTTTTCCTGGCGCCCCTGTGCCGCGGCGAGATGAAAACATCTCAACATTTCAGAATGCCGCAAGCGCACCGCGGGTCATGTGACAAGAACCAAGCGATGGTCGTGGAGAGCACAGTTCATGGTTGCATAGCAACGACCGAACGCTTGCAAAAGAAGGAGGAAGCGACGCGGCCGCGCTTTCCACGCTTTATTAGGCGCGATATATGAACGGCCCCTAAAGTAACAGAAAGCATCGCTATCACTGCTAACGGTTTGACTTCTCGGTGTACATTGACTGGGAAATGGTCAACTTTGTACTGCAGTTAAAGTGACACTTAACGTGTAATTTGAATTTTTTATGTTTATTTTATTTAATGTTCAATCTATAGAAAGAAGTTCAGTGAGATTTCTCATGTGAAATTATACAAGGCAGAAAACAATTGGTTGATTTTTGTGGCAAAATGTTTAGCAGTGTTTGCATGTTGTTTTACTGCAAATAATTCATTAAAATAGAAGTAAAATGACATGCATTACAAGTTGATTTCCAAATGCACCAACATTTTTGCATTTTTTGATTTTCAGTTGAATAAAAGACTATTTTCCCTTCATACGTTTCATTATTGAGGATTTCTTAAAAATACTATAAAAATCTCGTCTCGTGAACCCAATCTCGTGTCTCGTCTCGTCTCGTGGGATAGGGGTCTCGTCACACCCCTATTAGATACATTTGAGTGTGTTGAAAATGATGTTATAACACTACTCTGTGTGTTCACTCGCTGCTGTGAGACACTTGATGCACACTGCAGTAAGACAGATCGATTTAAGAATATCATATTAAATGCTGGATGGGTTGTGTTGATGAATGGCATGCAATTAATTTTAAAATGTATGGTATGATGGAACAATTCTGTGTTAGTGTTACTAAAAATGAAGCTGCATCTGATTATGCTATGTTAGCTACTTGACAAAATAGTGTTTTTCTCTGAGGCATGGTAAAGCAGGGTCCTTAGAGTTAAACAATAAGACAAAACGTGTTGAGCTATATTACAATAATTAGTTTTCTGTATAAATGTATCAAAATTAAAGCGTCTTTGGTGTTTCCATGATTTTTACAAAATGAAATGAGAAACCGAAGGTAATGTGGTTTTTGGATATTTTACTGCAAAAATGTTACATGTTGCTTCTTTAATTAAATATCACTAAAAATCTGTTTTTTATTTTATTCATTTTTATTTAATTGATTATGTTGTAGTCTTTTTGTATAGTCTTTTCATAGTAAAATAAAACCTGTAGCTGTAGTTTGCCTTTAAACAAGTTTAGCATTTTTATACTTCCTTCACATTTAAAATATTTAAAAGGCATTTTCCAGTTTAATCGAACTTGTGCGGTCATTAAAAACAAATATTCTCTCCGGAAATCACTTTCGGCCACTTCTGTATATTTAAGACATTGAACTGACCTTAGGTCGAATCTTTTAATATCAACCACCATATAACACCTATCAAAAAATCTCATTCATTAAATGAATTTAAAAAATCATGTCTATTAGCTTTGAGGTCACATGACCTCATTATGTTGCTTATTTGTGACATCTTTGAGGAAAATGTTTTGTTTTTTGCATTTTATTTTGCAATGTCCTACATTTACATGCACTTTATTCATCTACAAATGGAAGATCATGTTGAGCGCATTGCATTGTGGCATATAGTAGTGCATGCTATGTGCTCTGTATGCTGGCAAATGCAGTAAGTCATACAGGTATCCCATGCAGCACATCTGTATACTGATATAAGTAAACAAACAAACAAACAAAACAGTATGTGTGCAATGTAAAGACTCAACCACTGGAGGCAGTGATTCTCAGTCTCTCATATAACAGTGGCACTCTGCCTGGCTCACACAGAGAGGTTTTTTAACAGTCTGCTGTGTGAAAGTATTGAAAGGTCAGTCTGTTACTGAATGATGGAGTATTTAGGACACTTTATATTGGTTTGTAATGAATATCATGAACATTGCCCCAGTAAAACTGGCATGGCTGGTACAGAGTTTGTTTACTTTCTGCTGGTTTTGAACTTATGGGATAGGCCAAATGTTTGTGTGAAGAGAAATGTTAGTGGGATAGTGAAAGGCATTAGCGAGAGGCATTACAACACAACTCTGTTTCATTTGGCATTATTTCACAGGCATTACAATCAAATGAAGAGAATCGGGGTGAAATGACTGATGAGCACATCCTGTAAGTGAATCCTTCTGCAAACACGACAATACGTCACCGTATTTGGAGGAAGGTCTCATAGGTGTTTGTTTAAGGTTGAAAACACTTTCGCTTATGACCCAATAACATTAATATCACTGTAAAATGATCTTATATTCCAGGGATGGATAACATGTATCTGGATAAACCAGGATAAACCAGTATAGACCCGTATGTCCGTACTGGTTTTAAATGCAGATTATATTTTACCCCATAGTCAACTGTTTTTTCTTGTAATATAGCACAAAACTCATTACCTGCAATCTGCAAGCAATCACATCATTACTGCATTGCTTAAGCTGATTGGCCTCTGATGATCCTGCAGCCAATGAGATTGCTTGCTCATCATTTAAAGATTCTGGCACATTGTTTGCAGTAAACTAGTCCTGCAGCACGCTATCAGAGTTTCTCTGAACTCCTCCACCTCCCCCAGCTCCACCTGCCTAGATCTGCTATGGGATTTATGTCTATTTATGCAGCAGCAGCAGCATGTCTTCCATGCTCACAGCAGCACGTCTGTGTATCTATAAGCAGTAGCAAGTCCAAATTTGCTTAATAGCAGCAACAACAGCAGCAGCATAGCAGATTTAGTCCACTCAGATTATTACTGTCATATACTGTATATACATACATATATTTCCCAGCAACACTATATATACAGCACTGTGCAAAAGTCTTAGGCACATTACTATTTTCACCAAAAAAAGTTTTAAGCCAGTTATTTATATCTTTTGCTGTAGTGTGTCAGTAGGAAATATTACATTGCCAAACACTCCTTTTGCCATTAATTATAATAATCCACTGAGATTTTTGTATGCACAAGGAGTCTGACAACAGCCGGTGTGCTCTGATCTCACCATCATCGAGTCTGTCTGGGATTACATGAAGAAACAGAAAAAACAGACTAAATCCAGAAGAACTGCAGCAACGTTTCCAAGACGCTTGAAGAAACCTTTTCATATTCATTTTCACCTTTTCAATATTTCATATTGTATTCTTTCTGTTATACGCACACCGCTGGAGCAATCCAATCCAGTAACATCAGCAACTGTTTTCTGTCATAATGGTTTATCAATATCCTACATAATTTTCATTACATTTTTGATCTATGCGTGGTTCTCTAGAGATCATATATCAGTACATGACAGCTCTTTACATGAAGGATGATTTGTCTCTGGATGCTGGTATCTTGAATAAAAAAGGCACTCTGTATGGATGAATGTGTGTTTGAGTGGAATAATCAGATCCATCTGCCGAGATGTTTGAGTGAGCCTGAGGAGCATCTCTGAATCAATGAAACACAGGGGTGCTGGACTTATGTGCATAATTCTTCTTCATATTATAATAATTTTAAATATATTTTAGAAGTTAAAAAGTATTTTTTAACAAATACGAATATTTATGCAGTATGTATTTGTGTATATTCACACCACATGACATATTTTAAAAGACTTGTTGACACTGAAAAGCTTTTTTTTCTACATGTTGGCGGCACCACTTGCTATTTTTTAATTAACAAGAAATGTTAAGTCAACAATAATATAATAAAAAAAGATGATGCCCAAGTACTTCCAGTACTGAAGACAGTATCTTGTTAGTTTTTTTTGGTCTGTAAGCTATAAGGTGTGAAATGTGAGCACATCCCCAGAGATCATGGCTCTTACCGTGCGCTCTCACTTTTGCGGCTCATGCATTGGTGGAGGAAGAGGTAGTCCTGAGGAGCGCTGTTAGACAGGGGACCATGGGAGTGGCGTACAGGTATGTCGAATGTGAACAGCATTGGCTGGCTGGAGTGGCTGGGCACAGACGTTTTACGCTCACCAATCAGTGGGGCAAGAGAGCCACCCAAATCATTAGCCAAGGAGCGGGATATATGGGCGGTGGATGATCTCTCATCTATAAGAAGGAACAAGAAAAACAAACCTTTATGAATTTGACAAACAGTGGAATTCGAACAACCAGTTTTGCTTTCATTTTAGAACACTGATAAACGGATAAAGCTTGGGGAAAAGCAAACGCACAAAAGCAGCAGGACATTGATCATCTAAACATGAGACGTTCAATGTATTTGATTTATTGACGCTGAGCAACATGCTGCTTTTTCGGATCTATGAAGTCCAATAACAGAAGCCACGTTTCGTTTATTTTCCCGCAGTGATCAATGAAGTCAGGAAAAGCAGTCAATTGAGGGTTTTGGGCAGTAATATCCATGTATGTATTCAATGTAGACGTCCCATCTGGTTTAGGGAGGAGTGGAAACATTGTATCGGCATTGTATTGAAGACTACAAAAATTATTATGAGCTGCAAGCCAAGCTACTTGATCAGTATCTGTTTTTCTACGTCATCACTGCACTATGTGAACAGCATGGCCTTTGCTTTGGGCTGTTTCTCTTTGACATCCATGATTTGTACTGTATGGGTTCGCTAAAGAAAAATCTCAGGCCTCTGAACTTAAAATAGACCAGGCGGTGAGCCAAAACCAGGAAGTGCATATGACCCTCCTCCTACTACCACGCCGATCTGCCCCTGAGAAGGGCAGAGAATAAGAGAGGAGAGAGAAAGACGCACAGACAAAGAAAGAGAGACAGAATGAGGAGGTAGAGTGGGCGGAAAAGCAGGTCTACTGCACTTGCACTGTTGAACTACATACTTGCCGCAATAGGCAGCAAAAGTTCTATCCACACATCCTGGGAATTGGTGGGCACATTGCACACTGAACTATTCTGCTATGTTCCAAAACTACGCTTACAAAGGCAGCATTCTAACCATGATTGATTTGGAATGCCCTGCATGGCTAGCAACTCGGATAATATGCGTCACGCAAATATCACTCCTTTAAACGCGTGAGACACTTAAATAACACATGGTTAATCTCAATTTATTTTGACATTAACATGTTGCTAAGCTAATATGATACTTTAGTAAGCACAAAAAGGGCATGGTACACAATAATAATGAGTTCCAAAGTTTGATATTAGCATGTTGCTAAGCTAATTAGCAGAAAAATACATGGGGCCTAAAACAGAAAAATATAGAACACCAAAAGTGTGTCCCAATTTGTGTATATATGCTCTATGCTAAAGAAAAAAAAAAGAAAAAGTGCACTTTAAATACCTAGATGATGCATTTATTTAATCTAAAATATGTTTTTGATCTGCCTACATTGACACCATTGTATGCGAACTGAACTGAGCTGGACGATTACATGTTTTCTCCAGTGCTGATATACAGATAAATTAACTAAAATAATAACTATTGATTTTTACAACGAATTCATTTAAGATGGACAATGACACCACTTTCTTTAAGAGCTGCTGTGCAGCCAAAAAATATTTGCCAATTATTACTGTAAAGCTGCTTTGAAACAATTTGCATTGTAAAAAGCGCTATATAAATAAAGGTGACTTGACCTAAAAAACGAAGTGTGGAATGTGGACACTTCATGCACTGAAATGCTTTCCTTACAAAAGGCGAGAGGCTACTGATGCTAGATGACAAAATAATCTTGTTAAGCTAACACGATACTCTAATAAGCACAAAAAATCCATAGCACCCGCAAATATTGAGCTCCAGCTTTTGATGTTAGCATGTCGCTAAGATAACGTACCGGTAATACTCTAACAGGCACAAAAATACTGTACATAGCACTGACTGAAATTTAAGTGTTTGAAAACATGTTGCTTCCAGGTTTGCTTCCAAAGCTCTCTGTTAGCATGTTGCTAAGCTAACGTGCTACCCTAATAGCTACAAAAATACACAGCACAGACAAATATTGAAATTCAAGAGTTTGAAGTAAACATGCTGCTAAGTTAAAGTAATACTCTAATAAGAACAAAATTACAGAGCACACTCAAATACTGAGTTCCTAACCTGTTACTCTAAAAAACCCCACAAAAATTCGCTTGCTTGACGCCTGCATGCTGCTTAGTTATTGTGACACTCTAAGCATATAAAATACATAGCGCAAGAAAATATTGAATTAATTGGCATATTTTCAATTAGGTAGAACTATTGTTGCATTGATATTTTGTAGGACTGAATATATTCCCAAGTAGGGTGAATTGAGGTTGATCTGCCATTGAGATGAACGAGGAAACGTTTCCCAATCAACCTCAATTCCTATGTTTATAAAATTATATTTCCTTCATCTCCGTCAACCATTTTTTCACACTGAGCTTGTTGCAGTACATTCTGGAATTGTCTTGCCAGTTAGCATAATTTTCCTGCAGTTTGAGACAGCTTTAGATTCATGCCTTAAAAAACTGTCAACGTAGGCGGCACTAGGTTGGAAGTTTATTGGGTTTCTAAATTTATTGAATACGCTTAATAAGAGATGTTAAACTCCTCTCTGTTCCGGTTGGTCATTGGGGTCTAAATGCCATGCACATGATAACAGTTCGGTACAAAGGATAGGAGTGATTTTGTGCCATAAATAAGGTCACATCACTGCCTGGGGCACAGGAAGCGATGTACAAAGAAAGAAGACAGAAGATAGCCTTTCTTTTTTTCTGTCTTTTGAACAACAGAGCACGACCGGGTCAGGCCACAGTGTCAGGGGTCTGCAGTAGGTCTTCAATTAGTCCATTGTTTCTCAGGGGCCCGAAGCTCCCAGGGCTACATGGAGCAACACTCCTCCAGTTGCTTCAGAGTGCTCTGTATACGCGCTCAACCATGACAGGGAGCTCATAGTCCACTAACCGCCATTTCTGTATTGATTTGGTGAAGGAGAGCACTCTGTGACCCTCCTCTGAGAGAGGGGAAAGTGAGATGGGGCAATGAGGTGCTCAGATTGAGATGGTTTGCATCTGTCACGTAATACGGACTAATGCAATGAGGTAAAGGCATTTTAGAGCAAGGAATGGCACACGTCTGTGTTGTGTTTGATTATCTTGAAGCTAATGGCAAATGGAATGACTGGAAGGTATAAATGGAAGGTAAAGGGAACCCAACCCAAGACGGATCTTTGATGCCTCAGAGATTAGGGTGAATTAGGATGAGTAATAGGCCTTCTGTTACACATTGGCTTGACTAAATAAGTCGGCTGTTGTGGGTTTATTCGCTTCCATTTGAAGAAACTGAAAAAAACATCAGCTTGTTCTGAGAGGGGCGGAGTTTAAGTGGAATAGATGATTGGAGAAGTCCTGCATATGTCACCAGAAAGTCTATTGTTTCACTGTTGATTTTTATTTTTTTTATTTTAATGAAAACCAAAACATCAAAAATGCAATTCACAATAACATGTGTTTACAAAATAGGGATAATTTTTCATTTCATGCTGACCTTAAAAAAGGAACAAATTGGAAATCTTTTATCTCTATGTGACGAGCAGGGCGGGCGAGAGCCGTGAGGGAACGGCGCGAGGCCAGTGACGTGATTGATAATGAGCGTCAGCTGCGCGCTGCACCGGTCTCGTGTCTCTCATGGAGGAGCTCCGGAAGCATAAAAGAGGAGCGACTACAGTGAAGGACGAGAGAGGACCAGGCCTGGACTTTATGTTGTGTTTTATTATGTTTGTGTGGGTGGCAGTCGCTGAGAGGCCGCCCTTTTACTTTCATTTTATGTTGTTTATTTGGAGTTTATTAAAATTACGGTTTCCGCCTCCTTCTTCCCTTTCTTACGAACTGTGTTACACTCTAAACATCTAGTTAGAAACATGGAGTATGTAGTATATTTCAACATTAAAACCCCATTAATATATTTGTATTTATAATATATTATTTATTCAAATAGCAACCAAAAATAAAACATCCTAGCAACCACGTAGCCACCTGGTAGCAACACACAACATCTGCCCTTAAACAGAAATACGCAAAAGGAACAAAGTTCGGGATAAATGTTAATTACTCTTCAGAAATCAAAACAGCAAATTGTTTTTGGTAACAATGCTAATATGCAGTCGAGAAGCAAAAACACATCCTGTCATACAATATGAGCAGAAATGTGAATTTTAAATAACATATTCTGACAATTCTTTAAACAAGTCAAGAAAACCAACATTTCAAAACCTTGTCCATAGAACTAAAAGTCCACAACAGACCACATTCAAAAAGCATTTTATTTCATAATTTAAATGTATGAATATAAATATATATTTATTGTTTATATTTACATGAATTTAAGATTTATTACATTTTAAAAAATGCACTGACATGTTCACTAGTGACATCCCCATCTGAACCCTGATGCAGCCTTTACATCACATTTTGTCTCTTTGGTAGGACAATCACAATCAAATACAATTAGTTTGCTGGGTCTCAGGAGTCCAAAATTAGTAGGCCCGGTGTGGAGAGAGGGACAAGGCAGCCTTTATCTTGATCTCATTTCCTGTCCATGTTGCCTCACAAAAGTCATCCAAGGACAGAGGATAATGTGATATACATTGAATACAAAATTAGGTATGACCTAATGATAAAATGCGTTCACAAGGAGGAGGGATGCAGGGGAGAAAAAGGAAAACACATTCAGCATTGACAGCCGAGATACTGTTATGTTAAAAACAAAATGCTATTTGATCTCGGAATGACTTCTGTGGCTCTGTTTACACCTGGTATTAAGATATGTTTTGGTCGATCGGATCACAAGTAAACGTGAGAGACTCTTTTATCCACTTTCAACCATCTAAGTCCTGATTTCTTCGGGGGAGGGTCTATGGGCGGGTAAATGTATGTTTTTTTTTATGATCTAATGGACAAATAAGCTTGTGCAATTTACATATGAACACTCCCAGAGATGACGGAAAAACATAAGGAGAGCAGCAGCTTTCATCTCTGCTCTGACAACCGCAAGACCACGTTGAACACTTTGTGAAATCAGGAATGTTGAATATTGTCCTTGATACGTTTTTTCTCTTGGGTCATCGGCCGACAAAGTTTAAATCCCGTCTGGCAAGCGCTTTTCCCATAAAGTTTACGCATTAGGTCAGTATAGGTTTAGACCTCTTTTACACCTGTATTTAGCGTCGTCCACTTGTGATCCAACCGATCAAAGCGCATTTTAATACCAGGTGTAAGCAGGGTCTGTGCTCCTTCAACCACCTATATTACCATCAAAGCCTAAAATGCTAATCTCTCCGCAAGTGAAATGAATAAAAGGACTTTTTTACAGAGTGACTGGCTCACTTTCCTCTTTTTATGCCTGGCTGGTTAAAAGTGAAAAGCAATTTCCCTAATAGTGTCAGTGAGAGACAGTACTTAAGGAAAAGTGCCTTAAGGGGTCGAGGGCAGAGTCCAGAAAATTGACTTCAGATATGACTTCTGCACCACAATCTACGGCCAGACAAAACAAGCTGCTATTGTCTCCCGGGTCCCATGAACACTCAGACAATATGTCAAATCCCAAATGGCATGCCAGGAACCATTTGCATTCCTTAAATTGGGAGAATCCATTTTCCTTAATGAGATTGACGTCAGCCCTTAATAGCATCTCTGGTCATTTTGGGGTTACTCTTCAGCATAATGGAATGGCTTATCAGGGAACAACAATACTGGTGGTGTTATGGTTCATATGTGCTCATCTGTTTTGCCTTCTAGTATGTTAGTGCCCGTTTTAGTAATCTCAGTAACTGTATAAATCAATCCATTTTACAGGAAAATCTATGCTGCACTGTTTTCTTCTTTGTGCATTAGTCAACATTAGTGTTGTTCTAACCCAAAACATTGAACTTCTGCACATTTTCTATGGCATGGACATTTTGGAGAGGTGCACTATTGCTTTTCTAATGCTGTGTTCGAAATTGCCCCATGCCCTCATTTACTATTCCCTATATTAGTCCACTAATGTAGTCCACTTGAGGGAGTGAATAAAAAATGAGTGAGTGAATTCGGACACTGAATATTTATCTTGAACTCTGTCTTGGAAACTATCTACAAACCTTAAAATCACTTAGAAATGAATTTATACCTGTATGATGTTATGCTGTAGCCACATTGGACCAACACGGTTTGGAAGCTGGATTGATGGATGGTTCAGGTACGGGCGGCATCCTCTGGCGAGATGCAGGAATTCATTTACAGTGCATTATGGGTATTCTGTAGCCGTTGATCATGCATCAGATGTACACTTGTTATTGTGGTGGATTGTGGGATTGAATGAGTGCACTTGATATTATCCACTATGGTTTAGGACACCACTACAAATGGCCGTCCCCTCAAATAGTGTCCAATTTAAGGGTATGGGGTTGATTTCGGACACAGCCTAAGAGATTTCTTAGGATATTACAATTTTCACCTGGTGGACGATTTAAACGGGCAAGAAATACCATAGAATTAAATGATTATTTAGGAATATTTGGAACAAATTCAGCACAATTGACAGCACTGGCACAATGTTGACTGTCACAAAAAATTTCCGCACAGTCCTTTTTTTTTTTTTTTTTTTTTTTTTTTTTTAAATAAATCTGTGTTACAGTGAAACATTGTCATGGAAGTGAATAGGTCAATTCAAAAATGTTCAAATAAGCAATATTTATTATTCAAAATTATTGCCTCAAGACGTCTTGTTATTGTTAACTAAAACTAAAACTAAGACTATTAAATGCCATTTTTGACAATTGAAATAAAAGCTGAAATAAGATATAAATATTAAATGAAAAACTTGAGATGTAAACAAAAATGAGAAATGTTGCAAATAACTGAACTAGTTTAAGTTGAAGTACTAAAATTACTAAAACTAAAACTGAAATAAAAGTAAATGAAAGCTATACAGATATATATATATATATATATATATATATATATATATATATATATATATAATATATATATATATATATAAAATGTCAAAATGTATTTATTGTACAAATAGTACAATAAGAGCTAATGTTAATATTTTTTGATATTAATTAAAAATATTGATAAATACTGAAACAGAATAAATAATACCAATATAACATTGGCCACAAGGTGCAAACAGTATGCATGTTAATATGATTTTATTCATTGTTAATACCTTTTCATTGTAAATTTATATCCAATTCATCATTTTTTCATGACAATGCAACATTTATACACAAGAATTAAATTAGGTACTTTTATCAAATTATAAGCTTCACTTCAAATTCTCCAAAAACAGACCCCATTGACTACCATTGTAGGAGCCTCACCATAACATCAAATTTTTTAAAAAGAAAACGAGGCATGCGTGATATGTAGAGACTAGTAACATGCTATAAACCACCTACAACATGCTAGCATTACGGCAACAACTTTACTTTTACTTTTTCACACATTTAAAAATAAATTAACTAATCATAGATGCCTTCAATTGGACTAAAAACCAACTTCGGGTAGTTTAAATGGTATCATTTATGGTCATTAACTGGTCCATGCTGGTCCAGATGGTCGATCAGCTGGACAACCATATGGTAGGGCTGGGGTCGACCTGTTTGACCATTTTGGTCAAGCTGAGAAGGGCTGGTAAACCATCTTGGACCAACAACAATCAGCTACTAAAAACCAATGTACCACTTTATGCCACTATGCCTTTTTGTTCAGGATGTTGAACATGTCTTCATGCTATAACAGAAATATCCACAATAATTCCAAAAGGAATCTACAGAAAGAAGAAAAAACAGGTAGATAGAGGGGTCAGAATGAGCATCATGTTCCAGTATTAGCTCCTGGATCACATTGCCCCAACCCCCTCACATGCATCTCTGCATCATGTGAGCCGTGCCTCTGACCAACATCAATTAGAATCAGTAGCTTTGACTGATCAATTGGCGGGACAGCCGTGCTTTGTCAGGCCCAATAAATCATCTGGTTTGGGGTGATTTCATTCCTAGAGGAGCTGCTGCCCAGGGCGCCTTCAGTCTGTGCTGCATTTCCTGCAGATGTAGTTACATTAGCAGTATATGCTAAAGCTCAGAGATAACCAGAGGTCAGGTGAGAGCCGAAGTGCACTGCTGGTCAAGTTCACTGCAGACAGACAGCACATGCAATGGGCACATTTTATATGCACTACTGCTTGCATTTTATTCACTAACCACCACAACTCAATTTAACCAGGAGCTATCAATGCTGGTATAGCGAGGCGCAATTTGTATTATGACTTAGTAGTCAACAACTCTACTATTTGCCAGCTGCATTTAACGGTGCAATTTCCTATTCAATTATAAATTAACATTTAATAATCTGTACTATAATTTTAATTTATAATTAAATCTCCAATGCCCCCTAGAGGCAACACCTACCATAATATCACAATCATAATTATTCGATTAATATTTTAAGATGGATTTAATGGAATTTCTGATAGCGAGTAACATAGCTTTAACTGTCACACTTTCATTTTCATGCATTTTTATTTTTTAGCTATTATTTTTTAGAATAGTAGACTTGTTTTTAAATTATAGTATATTTTCTGTAGCAATATATATATTTATTTTTTTGCAAATTTTTTTTTAAAATTAAATTATTTATGTAATTATATTTGGAATTATATTATACACACACACACTTAAAAAGGCCAAATATAATTACATAAATAATTTAATTTTAAGGCAAACTATAATTAATAGATAAATAAATAACTATTTAATTTAAAAAAAGCTAAGTATAATTACAGCAATAAATAAAAACAATATTTCAAAAAGCAAAATATAACTATAATAATAAATAAATAAGAACTTAATCTAAAAAACAATAAATAAATAAGAATGTAATCTTAAAAAAGCAGTAAACAAATGAATAAATCTTAAAAAAGGGATTAAACAATAATCACAAAAAAAAATATCTGGTTGACATCACCAATCCCTCTTTTCAATCTCATCCCCAACCACTTGTAATGTATAGAGCCCTTTTAAGAGCAAATCAAATCTTAATGGATAAAAAACAAGCCGTCCCTACATTTTTCTCATTTAATATTCTCTTACACTGTTACCTTCCGTTACACTTTTTTGGCTCAATCAAATCAAATCTCATCTTTTTAAATGAATTTAACTGTGGGCCGGGTCTCCATGATCTCATTGTGTTTTCAGCAATATGCTGTACATCCTAGCAACCCTATGTTACAGACAACATGAGCTATAGTATATTCCTGAAGCAGAAACTGGAAATTGGAATTCAAGGGAAGAGTAATTTGACAGGAACTACAGTCTAGTCTACAGTGTACTCTATCATCCCTTAAGGATAATCTTGAGTGGGAGAGTTTTGCCTGTTTTGCCATCTCGACACCTGGCATAACATCTTCAAATAGCGAAACCAGAGGCTCTTTTACAGCATAACAGTACAAGTTCCACAATAACAAGCCCACAATGTTAGCTGAACAATGATTATGACTACTGCAAGCAAGCTTTTGAGCAGATGTTACAGCCGAATGGGACCAGCGTCATCAGAAGAGACGCGTTTGTGTTCGGTGGCTATTGTCTGAAGAAGCCTCCTTTCATCTCATCTTTGTTTTGTCAGGAATCACAAAGGCGTAGTGCTGAGGTGGCGACTTCGGACAGATTTTACTTGGGCTCTCTTTGACGTTTTGGCCTGCCAGCAATACAGCCGAGGGGTAATTAATCAACATGGACAAAATAAAGGAAAAGAAAAAAGAAGTAACAAACATTCGGAAACGATTCCAACACAAGGCAAGACACGACTGTTGAGATGCTTGGCAACTAAAAAAGGCAACTGTTTATGCAAGAGTATCAACACAGAGAGAAGTCCTGTGCCACACACAGTGTGTTTTGACTGAACATAAGCTCATGAATGAAAAGGTAAACAGTGTAAAATGTGAGAGCTGATTCTGACATGAAGTGCCTTTAGAGGAAACAGTGTAGTGTGGTTGCAGGGTTCCAGACTGCGACCAAAATGGTCGCATATGCAACCTTTTTCTGAGAATGGTCAATAGCTGAATACTAAAAAAAAAGGTTTGGAGGTCAAGGATGCTGGTGGAAAGGACGAGCCAGCATACAGACACAACTGATGATGAGAACACCGGTAGAAAGGCACTACTTCAACAGCAATGGCTTAGACCAGAGTTCCTCAATAGGCGAGAGACAAACGTCTGGCCTGCGCTAATGTCAAATATAATAGTGTTGTCAAGGTAATGTATATAAGCACGTCTCGGTCGCGAAAATTCAAACGCAGCATCATTGCTTACGTTGCGTAACCACGTGGCAGCGGACACACGCAGTTAGTCTGTCAGAGACTCAGAAACTGACTGGGCAAAATAGACTCAAAATGTGAATGGATTGAAAATTTTGGTTTATTTTATCTGACCAACCACAACAAAGAAAGAAAGTAAACTGTATGGGATAAAATAGAGTGTTTGCTTTTATGTTATTAGTTACAGAAAGGCAAACTAAAAGCTAATATTTTCTCATTTACCTTCAACATTCAGAAAATATACATCTATATCATTAAAACAAATCTCTGAATATCTAATTAACATTTAATTTCACAGACCTTGCAGAGGTTTTATATTAAGGCTTTATATAAATTCATTAATTTAATTTTCACACTTTTCATATTTCTAACTTATTAAATATTAATATATATCAGATTTATATCAGCCACTGTGATTTAATATGTTTAAGATTAAGACGACTATTCATCAAGCATGCATTGATTAAAATTCAAGCACAAAAAAAAAAAAAAAAAAGAAAAAAAAAAAGGTGAGACCAGTTAACCAGTGGAAAAGTCAGTCTGGAGCTCTGACTTGATTTCTGTGGGTTGCCTAGTATCTAATAATGTTTTTTTTATTATTATTATTTTATTATTATATATATTAATAATAAAAGGGTATGAAGAGAGTTAGGGAACAGGCTCAAGTCACGCTCAACAATTCAATTGTTTAATTAAATTAAATTTACAGTCATTTAATTTAGTGTCATTTAAAGATGCCCACTTCTGCTACTACTATTGTGAGAATTTTTAAATTTGTTTTAAGTAAATTTTAAAAACTAAAATTCTGTCATCAATTGACCCTTCGCAAAGACCCGCCCCCTTTAGTTACTGTCGCTATGTCTGACAAGCCATGCGCTCTCACGCCACACATCATGTTCTCACGGTGTGAAAAATACATAGTGGAGCAAAGAGACACTGACAACACATCGAGCAGGTTAATTTTGAATTGAAACAGTTTCATATTTAATATATCGTAATTTTTTTAAAGAAGTTTAAACAATAAATAGCATATAGTGTCTCTTTAATGTGTCGTGACAGATCGCTGTAGCTCCTCGTGAAACGATCATCTCTTCATACTAGTTCATTTATAGCATCAAATAAACATGAATGAACATCAGAAGGAATGTTGTTTCAAGCGTGGAAAGACGTTCAAGTTCACCAGCGTTAACCTACTAACTCCCCTGACCACTTTGTCTGGGAAAAAATTGGTCAGATCGCCTGTCAATCAAACTATTTGCTAACTATTGAAACTATTGGTCAATTACTCACCCTCATGTCGTTCCAAACCGGTAAGAGTTTCGTTCATTTTCAGAACACACAGAAAAAAAACAAAAAAAAAACAGATTTATAGATTTCATTAAAATATCTTAATTTGTGTTCTGAAGATGAATGAAAGTCTTACAGATGTGGAACACAATGCGGCTGAGTACATGATTATCCCTTTCAAACATTATTTTATTATTTAAAATGAACCACTTCTATTGGATAGATAAATTGAAACTGAGATTTGATATTATTTGGGAGAATGTGGGGGAACGAGATCAGGATGGGATCGAACCCGGATCTCCCACTTGAGAACGATGTGTCTCAATCATGTTCACTGCCAGCTAGGCCACTACTTTTAGCTTCTAAGTCAGTGTTTCTCAAACTTTATCTTCCAATTTTTTTCTGAGGACCACCTAACAGAATCCCACTCTAACACGCCCCCCCCAAAACAACAAAATAGGAAGGATAAACTAAATTTAAGTTTAACCTGTTACCTCCCACCCCTTTTCTGAAAAAATCTCAAGAAAAAATGACATACCCAAAACAAAACAGATGCAGTTCATGACTTGCACTAAAAGCATAAGTATGGTGTGGTTTTTTCAATAAGCAGAGTTGCAGTTTTTGTTTAGTAAATAAATATAATAATAATCATAAAAAAAAAAAAAAAAGTTTTATATATAGCTTCAAAATTTTACAGTAGATAGAAATGTATTTTTTATTTTAATCTTTAAAAAAAAAAAAATTGAAATCCCCCCCTCTGCTATCTGAAATGCACTCCACAGCTGAAGCAACTGTCTGACCATGTTTGTGTCAAGAATCTGAATGATGCGTGATAAAACTAAAAGTTTTTGAGTTTTATGTTATGATTGAATGTCATTCATGTTTTTATTTTTTGAAAAACTTCTAAAAAAAATGCTAAATAATGTTTATAGCCTTCTTCCAAGACCCAATCAGTGTATTTGTGTGTTGTTTGTTGTTGTGAAACCTATCCAATCAATTCCAATGCACATTTGCAAATTCACACCTCTCCGGCCTGGGTATGGGTTTCTTTTATCTTTTTCCTTTTGGCTATTATTATTATAATTGATGTTGCTTTCAAGACAAATCATTTCCCATATCTCATTCATTTTTCTCATCACTCTCTTCACTTCAAAACCCTTCAATCATCAAAAAAATCAAATCATTCAAAAAAATTTTCAGTTTTTTTTATTTTTTTTGCTGAAAAGATTATGTTATAGGTGATAGGTGTGGCAGCACGACATTGTTAGTAGCACACCATCTAAACATCACACTTTATGAGACATCTTTAAACTGATTGCTTTTTATTTTTTTTACTAATTTTTTTCGAGTTTTTTTTTTAAATGTTTAAATGTGATGTTGTTCTGTGATGTCGTCTATGTCTGGGAAAAAAAATCGTTAAAAAATTACATTATTCTGAATGTTTTCTGCTATCGAAAAAAAGCTTAAAGCATTTTATAAATAATTTTGAAAATAAAATTTTTGGCAAATATTTTCACAAGAATAGGACAATACACATACACATATACACTCGTCTTCAAAAATTGTTTATCTTATATAATATGTTTATATTATAGTTTTAATTATAGCGATCTCTGGAAGATGAAGACTTTATGTTAGTTGTTGTCCGTGTGGTGTGCTGTGTGTGTGTGTTTGTCATTTGTGGTGCAAGTTTGTGGACTACTCTGCTCCTGCTGCACAGTACATCACAGCAACACAGTATCATCACAGTGTGCATCGCTCGTGGTGATTTATAAAAGCATTTTTTGTAAAAAAATCATTAAATATTAAAAATTAGACATAAAAATATGAACATAAAACATATAGAATGCCAATAATATAAACTCAAAATGCAAAGCATTTTGGCGAGTTTGTTTTTGTGATTTTTTGTGTTTTGATTTGTTTTTGATGAGGAGTTGTTTTTTTATTTTTATATGTGGATGACAAAGACGCTTTAAAGTAAAAAAATTTCAATCGACTTTTTTTTTACATTGATTAACACTCACAATTATATTTTCAATAATACCCAACAATATAACGATATAAAAATTTTAATAATTGATAAAAAATTTAATCTATTTAATTTAATTGTTTTTTAATTTTTTAAAGAGTAAAGTAAAAAATTTAAAATTTTATAAAAAAATTGTTTTTAACGTAAAAAAAAAAAACTCATTAACTTAAAAGTTAACTGTTTCAAGTCAAAAACTAATCATTCAAACACAAATGCAATGATATGATCCATTTTCTCATTATTAAAACAACACTGACGTCAACCCCCCCGCCCGCAATTCGGTGCGGGTTAAGAGCTTGCCTAGTTTAGGTCATCTTTTCGCGGACCACTAGGGGGCGATGGACCGCACTTTAAGAATTACTGTTCTAAGTCATTCAATTGATGAACATACAGTTGGAAGTAGGATTTGGCTGTTTTCTCATCCATTCAGCCTTCCGTAAGAGGCCAGGTGTCTCATTTGCAGAGAAGGGAATGGCTAGAATTCTTTAGAGCTTGGTGATGTAAATGCCACCATGATTGATAGAGGCTTTCTGCTCTTTCCTTTTTCATCCACTCCCAGTAGCCAAGACAGATTTACATAAACATCTACGAGCACACCACACGCTGAGCAAAATTACATCCGTCTTTTCATTCGTCAGTGACATAAACGTGATAATTGTGCTATTTTTTGAACAGATGATCTCATCCGGCATTAACGGCCAAGGGTAATATCCCTGCGAAGGTGGACTCAAGTCAAGACTCACCAAAGAACACATTCTAAAAATGTCTGAAATTGAGCAGTTACGTCATTTGAGTAAGAACATCACAGCCGCTAAAAGGATGTTCTTTGTAGTATGAATGTAATCCGGATGTACTGCACCCGTCCAGTGTTGTGCTGCTTCACTGCCATTCACAACTCTCTCCTGTGGTCTCATGGGATAGTATGTGAACCTCATGAGCTCGTGGTAAATCATCTAGGTACTTTTCACCTACTGTTTTATGCATACTGCATACTGACTTCATACGTGCTCTTTTCACATAATGATTTCACCTATTACATAGTAGGGAATTAGACTCATTCGGATGCAGCCAATGACCCGGTTTCATTTGGTGACTATTAAGCTTATAAAATTGTGACTTGCGATTATATTATAACATGGTCAACTGTGTATGCTGTAGAGGTCTGCAGGCATAAAAAGATATCAAATGTGAAGGGAGCACTTTTTCCAATGTGAATAGGTTGATTTTTGTAAATCAAGTCCATCTAGGACCCCATAAAAACCATATTCGTTTTCCCCAGTTTAGTTTTTTTTTTTTTTTCAGGATTTAATGGATTCTGGATTTAAAGATTTAAATTTGAGTTATTTAAAAAAGTATGTCTAAGTAAAATCATGAAACTTATTTAGTTTAACAATAATTAATCAAAAGTTTATGAAAATAACATTTTAGGGCCCTATAAAATCCCAAATTCCATGTTTTTATCTGGATTCCATTTTTAATAGTTTAATTAAATTTTTATAATCAAAAGGCATGTGCAGTCACTTAATTCATTAACTTGAACAATTTAACAATGTATTTAATGTAAAATAGGACCCTATGAAAAGTTTGAAATTTTAATGCTTTACATTTTTCTGGATTTATTATTTAATACAAAATGATCAAAAACGTCGATAATCCAATTAAATGTTAACAATTATTATTATTAACTAATTATTAATTATAATTGTTTCTATGAATTAATCTTTTAAAATGCAATCAAATTAAAATTCAACAATTAAAATGATTGATTAAAAAATTACTATTAAAATGAAAAACATGGAAGAACAATTGTGTGATAATCCTTTTAATAATTAATAGTCTCAATAATGTAATTATTATTGTTGTTATTCCTATTATTATTCATCAAGATTACAATGAAAGTAATATATTTGTTAATTATTCTATTTTATTTGATTATTTCCAACCTGGGACATTAAAAACCTGACCCTGACCCAAACCGGGTTCGCAATCCAAACGTTTACCGGGTCCCATCAGGCTCGGATCGAGTAACAGACTTCAAGTATGCTGCTATGGCGATGAGCATGGTGATTCTGGGATGCTGAGCAGCAGTCCCCGGCAGAGCGCTGAGTGGCATCAGCAATCTGACCCCGAAGCAGCATGGCGTCTCGTTATTTCAACAAAAATCGATAAGATTGAAGGGCATTTTGTGTGTGTATTTGGGAGGGGCCGTACTCATACTGCACTGGGCTGGGTTGCCCTTGTCTAACCTTGGTGTTTGTCCCATGAGCAGCTTGCCATCCCATCCCATCCCATCCCATCCCCATGCACCCCAACCAAACCCTGACAGACAGATCAGAGCATCGATAACAGCCTGCTGCTGCTGCACCATCCCCCACCGGAGCACACAGCCTTCTCAACACACATACACTCAAACTTCTGTCCTGCTGACCTGTAGTCTCCAACATGCATAATCAGTAATCGCATGCATAAAATGCATTTAAAAACACAAATGTGGCTCACAAGTAGGTATCTTGTATCTTATATGTTATATCATGGTATGCATGACGGTATCTCTCAAATAGTACTGTAAAATTCATTATATAATGACTAAAACGTATTATTTATTTAATCAAAAATACAGAAAAAACAGTAATATTGTAAAATATTATTACAATTTCAAATAAGGGTTTTCTATTTTAATATACTTTAAAATATAATTTATTTCTGTGAATTTTCAGCATCATTTCTCCAGTCTTCAGTGTCACATGACCCTTCAGAAATCATTCTGATATGTTGATCTGTTATTATCAATGTGCTGCTTAATATTTTTTGGAACCTGTGATACTTCATTTCTTTCAAAAAAAAAAGAAAGAAAAAAAAATTGGTAACACTTTATTTTAGGGTTCTTTAACTAGTTGGTTATTAGCTTTAACTAGTTGCTTATTAGCATGCCTATTACTAGAATACTTGCTATTTATTAGTACTAATAAGCACTTATTCTGCATGACCTTATTCTACATTCTTAATCCTACCCAATACCTAAACTTAACAACTACCTTACTAACTATTAATAAACAATAAATTCTGCGTTTATTAAGGGAAAAGTGATAGTTAATAGTTTACATGTGTTTCCTATACTAAAGTGTTACCAAAAAATTACTGACCAAACTTTTGAACGGTAGTGTATATTGATAGAAAATATTTCTATTCTAAATAAATGCTCTTCTTTTTAACGTTTCTAATCTAAACCTCATTTCAGTTTTAGTTAATTTATTTTAGTTGCTAAGGTTTAAAATTTTCATATAATATTTAGATGTTTTATGATAAGCTTTATTTCAGTTACCAAAAATTAATTTGAATCATTTTAGTTTTATTTAACAATCACAACACTGATCATTTTTGGTTTTGTCTATACAGTGAAAGTCAGAAGCAGAAACATCCTTCAAAATATTGTCTTTTATGCTCCACAGAATAAAGCAAGTCATACAGGTTTAACGTCATGAGGGTGAGCAAATAATGACGGGGTTATCATTTTTGGGTAAACTATCCCTTTAAGTTAAAAAGTGGCACATCTTACCCCCAACAGTCATACTGCCCCACCCTACACACAATCGTGCTTGTTTAGACACACATGAACAAAGAGACATAGTATTCTTTGCATCAGAGCAGGGTGGGTATGGCTTGCTCTACATTACTCATAAAAGCTCTTCAGTAAACACTTACAGAGAAAATGAAACCTGGAGGCAGACACTCGGGCAGACAGATAAGAGTCACGTCAGACTTAAGCGCTGAATCATTGTTTTGACTATGCAGAGGGCACAGCACTGCAGTCCTCAACTTCAACCATCAAAATAACTTCTACCTTACTCATCCAGGGAATCCCCAAAGCTTCCAATGGACAGACATTGAAATGTTACTGCCCCCCTTGCCCTCCACCCCCCTTAATTTAATGCACGCTATGAATAAAGCAGAAAAAATGTTTAATCACGTCTCAAAGTCAGACAGACTTTGCCCCAGACTATCAAACAGTTTTGTTTATGTTCAAGTTGTGAGTATATCTTGATAAAACGCAATAAGGACAGACATAACAACACTTTAAACAACACAAGTGGCCTTTTAGCATATTTGAACACATGCATGAAATGAAAAATAAAAGAAAGTTATGCAATATGCCTGAAGGCACACTCAGGAAACATGCAATTATTCATTTGTAAGGTCAACAACCATGCAGCATTAAAGTCAAAGTGAAACTGTACTTGCATAATCTGATGCGTTTATGGGTGAAATAGGGTATTTAACAAAAATAAAATGTAGGACTTCATTTTATACACTGAATTTATTATGATAGATCATGAGAACGATGCGTAAACTCGACCCTCTCGTAAACGCGCACGACAGCTGGCCGGAAATGATGGTTTATAGTTAAAGCATACAATTTTTACTATTTTTCTTAGACAAATTTTTTGTTTATCTGGGTAGGTACTACATTTGAATTTGAATTTACTTTGCGACCATATATATATATATATATATATATATAATATGAGTATGGTGCTACAAATAGTGTTTCTATCCAGCTTTTTCAATGCCAAAATGTACATAAATGAAAACATGTGCATAGACTACAATGGAAATACATTTAGTGAACAAATTCCTTGATTGAGACATGTGACTCTGCGATGGGGCGGAATAACTGGACCAACCAGCAAACCAATCTCATCTGAAAAGCTGTTTTGGTTAATCTGAAATGCCTGAGCAAAGTCTGTCATCAAAGTGGTTCAGTAGGATTCCTTCCCAGAGCGGTCTTACACGACTCTCCGAAAGCACGATAACTTTATCGTGTTTCGTAATAATACGAAAATTTTAAATACTTCTTCTACTGCAGCAGATATTTTTCTGATATTTAACACCAGTTCATCAGGAAGTGACGATTTTGTTCTCTTTGGCTCACTGGAAGGAAACGGTGCTTTATTCGCAAATGTTTTATGCGACATTCCAATTTTGCGCTGAAGTTAAATTCGCAACTTTGTGTGGAAACATATCGTATTCGTATGTACTACATCTCACGTGACCAACCAGCGTCAGTTGCGTCACTTCACTTCCATTCATAAATCCCGTCCCGTGGCCTCACTGGATAGTAAAGTGTCCACCAAACACACACTTCAGAATCTCAGCGCAAATAGTATGTCATGTAGTACTGTTTTTTGAATACTATATAGCAGAGAAATATTCAATTTCGGTTATCGTGGATTGACTCATCCATGGAGGTTGTATGGATTATCTTCACGATGGCTGTGTACTTTTACATTTTAAAACAATATGGATTTACAGATGGAATAGTTTCCTAAAAAAATCTTTCATATCAAAAAGCAAGTCACATACACTCTTAAAAATAAAATGTTCCAAAGGATATCTGTGATGCCATTGAAGAACCATTTTGGGAGAACCTTTCAGTGAACAATTCTTAACTGATCTACTTTATTCTTAGTGTGAAGAACATTTGAAAAATCTACAGAACCTTTTTCCACTATAAAGAACCATTTGTGGAATGGTAAGGTAAGGAATTTTCATTTACGGGTGGACTAACGCTGGAACACCATTCCCAAAACTGGAGCCATGACAAGACAAAATGGAAGTTGTTTAAAAATACAAACACTCTGGCTTGAATGGTAGAATCGCAGATCAAATAATAAAAAAAGCATCCTTAAAAGAGCTAAATCCACCAATATCTGCTGCACCACCTACATTCATAGCTCAACAAACATAGCCGTATTCTCAGAGTGGATCAGATTGGTAAGAATAAGTTCAAAGATCTCCTGCTGTTCAGCTACTACAGAGGCCACAACCACAGAGATCAGCTGGGACACTTAGAGTAGAGTGCTGCAGAGATGATGTATTTTTGTAGGCTAACCCTAGTTAGCATCACCCTGGTTCCCTCGACAAAAAACCAATACAATTTTTCCATTGGCTTTTGAATTATTGCAGAAAATAAACTCCGTAACCAACAGACATTTGATTCTTACATGTTTGTGTTCATCATGATAATCTTCACAAATGAACACGACCTCTGTAGTCCCATTTAATCACTTTAAAACACCTTTCTCAAGACAAGTAAAAGCAATCACCAGGCGTTATTACTGATGTATTTTATATCGTAGAATAAAACGTGAAAATATCTTAAGCTTGTGTTCACCACAAACCTTATTTCAGCCATTTAAAGGCACAATATGTGAGATTTTTATATTAAAATATCCAAAAACAACTTGCACAGGTGGTTTCATGCAGCTGTATACTTACATTATCCTAAACATTTCCAAGAATTTGCAAATTCAGAGAAATTCACAATTTTAATGACGGAATATCTGCGCTATCCCTGGTTTCTGCATTGTAACCATGGCAACTGACGCAAACAGCTGCGTAACGTATAGCGGCGCGCTGTTGTTGGTTCGTTCAAACATTATGAACCGTGGTAAGCAAACTTTGGGACTTAAGGAGAAATAAAACGAGGATCAATAACGGCGAACCGTTTCCGAGATGGCGAGAGCTTTGCGAGAAACTTTGACTTGACAGAGACGGCGCTCTGTAGCGTCTGTCGCTGCTATGCAACCATGAACAACTTTCTCCACGACGACGCGTTAATTTCAATGGATTTCCATCACCGAAAAGCCCTTGCAGTAGCTCTAGCACAAACAAACAAACTCCCGCAGTGTTTGGGTGCACCGTGGAGGATTTCAGGATTTCAGTCAATTTCAGAGTTGACAACGACCAGCTTGATAATCTTTTAAGCAAAATTGGCCCAAGCAACAGAGCTTCTTCTGTGAAACCATCTCTCCTGCACAACGGCTCTGCGTTCCTCTGAGGTAATTAGGCTACTGTTAAGGAAAGGGAAAGGGTTGATTGGATGGTTCTTGTCACATGACCTGCGGTGCGCTTGCAGCATTCTGAAAAGTTGAGATGTTTTCATCTCGCCGCGGCACCGGTGCGCCTGGAAAAAACGAGCGAGCCGCACTGCATGCACGTCGCGACTGCGTCGCTTCCATTTTGCACGCGCTTACCGCGCTCCTACATTGGAAATAATGAAAATGCGCGCGCAAAAGACGCGATATGTGAACGGCCCCTAAGACTGTTATATAGCTCAACAAAATGAAGTGTTAGAATATCATCAGTATGATATTCTAATGTTGATCTAGCTCACTGTTAAATCTCATACAGCCAACAAACTAATACACAGAATAACATTACAACTGTCCACACACTCAAATACAGTTTAGCCTGATAGTGAAACGTTAGACCAAGTGAAACAGGTCAAATAATTTGTCAAATAAACTGACCTGTATGAGTAGGATTTCAGCACTTGTGAGTAGTTCCGTAGAATGAAATGCCCTCGTTCCTTTATATCTCCCGGGATTTGCGTGTGCCACTGATATCTGTCTCTCATTAGTAATCGCGCCCGTGATTCTCGGCCCCGCCCTGCTTCATACCACAGTCATGCTAAAAACATGCATCCACTCATCCATAAACATTACTTCCCCATAAACATTATTAGATCAATCGGCCTGACGACAAGTTCCCTGATTCCACGCTCATTCACTGCATCATCAAACTACGCCTTTGTTATTGTTTTGAAGAGTTTAGCGACCCCTAGTGGCGGAAAATACAGACTGTGCCTTTAACCGAAAACCCTTTCAAAAAAAACCACCGATTTAAAGACGATGAAACAAAAAAGTGCTAAAATGTTTTATGCAAAAATACATCGTCCGTGCAGCACTCGACGAAACGAAAGACCAACATACAACTAAAAATCAGTATCAGTGAGCACAGGGAGTGATATGAGGAGAACAGATGTCCCTTCTCCAGTGGACAGACACTGTACTGACACCAATCAATCTGCTAGACCTGAAATTCTGTGGAAACTTGCAGGGACACAGAGGGGTGAGGACACTGAAAAAGACTTACAGTGTGAATATGTACTTGTAGATGGATTTATGACATGTGAACAGATGAAATGAGGAACTCACTTGAGCTTCCATGTATACATTTTTTGCATGTACTGTATAATGTTTCTCTAAACACATTTTACACTTTATCCTAGAGATGTGCAAAACTTCTCAGTGGAGGCAAGGGAGGCAGTCCCTACTCAAAAACTGTATGAGAAAATAATCCACAGTAAAATATTGTGAAAATATTTTATAAATATTGTAGTAAATATTGTGAAACACGGCATTAAAAAGTATTAACACGTGCCGTGGGTTTGGTAATAGAGAACGAATGGGGAAAAGTCACGTGAGAGGAGGCAATGCCTCTATCGCGCTGTGATTGGCTGTTCATTCTATAAATACCGCCTCTTCTTTTTGTGCATATTCCGCATCCATGATTCAGTCTGAATGAACAAATGTTAATGGGAAGATTAATTAAAATGTGACAAACTTAGAATATCACCGCTTTGTGTAACGTCAAAATCAAACCTGAAATGACTGAAAAGACAATCTGTGTGGGATTTTTAGTGAAAAATCAGTTTGGTGTGTCTGTGACCATCATAACACCTGCACCTCATTTGTAATGTCTTTACAGTCACTTTTGATCAATTTAATGAATAAAAGTGATAACACATATTATCAATGCTTTCTCACACATTTTAAAGATAGATCTACATACGTTGACCTCAATAACTGTACTAGTGAAAGCCACATTTTCTTTTGATTTCCATTTTATCTGGTCATGGCTGTCATGTGACATGAAATTAGCTACGCTTAGTACACATATCAACAATCGACCATGCACATACAGAAACAGACAGTGTATCTGCACTTGACACACTTTTGTTTCATCCATTTGAACCACTACATGAGCAAAACACGTCCGCAAAGCTCCAGCAAACAGACACAATGCGCTGCGGACCGACTATCAATGCTAACTTCCTCTCAGGCAAACTGGGCTCTCCCATTTTTCATGCTCACAGCGCAGCTGACAACTTGATACTAGCTTGGGGAAAAGAGAGGTCGAGCACAGCTTTTATCTGGGGAGGGGAGGAGAGCCGCTCTGATCTACATTACAGTTGCGGTGTGTGTTTTATTCTCTAAGAGACTGTGGCTGCATCTCATAAAAATGGTTCTGTTTCAAATCAGCATTTGCTAGAGGAGGTGAGTGGATGTGAGCGCATCACTGGACAGTGTGTGTGTGTGTGTGTGTGTGAGCACAGAAGGTCATGGGGCGGCTGGAGTTTTCACCTATAGACCTATTATGGGTGTGATGATATGACAAAGGTCGTTGTAAAACAGAGAACAAATAATTAAAAAAAAAAATCCAGGTACATTTTGTTATTTTAATATGATTTTATATTAGTAGTATTTATTATATTTTCTCTTGTCATTTTCATTGTTTTTTATCTTTATATCCTTATAATAATAATAATAAAATAATTATAAATAATAATAAAATAATAAATAAATAATAATAATTTTTATAATAATAAAAATCATTTAAAATTTAAAAGTATTAAAAATCCAGTAACATTTTATTTAAATATGATTTTATATTATTTTTTATTAGTAGTACTTTTTGTATTTTCTCTTGCCATTTTACTGCTTTTATCTTTATATGTAATTATTTTATCCTTTTATTTTATAATATTTTAATATATTAATATTTTAATAATACTTTTTTATGTACCTTTAATTTACATATTAAAATATATATATATTTTTTTTTTAAAAAACACGAGAAGGTAAGTGTGCGAGCTGAGGGTGTTTTTGTTTTTTGTGTGACCCAGAAGTCAAGTGCTGCTGGCTGGCCTGTTGAAAAAGGTCAGATAAGGTTCTCATGCTGTAGATGGTGACTGCCAAAAACCACGCATGACTTTCTCATTACCAAGACCGTCGACCTCTATTGCTCATCGAGGGAAAATGTACACACCTCAGTGGGTGGAAACTGATCTTATTAACAAGAAAACATGGAGCAAATAACACAATGACATCCAGGACACTTGCTGAAGTTAATATATACCCCCTAAAGACCATGTATCAACCATCATACATGAATAATACAAATCTATGTGAAATTAGTTCAAGGAAGAATGCACAATACACAGAGAGAACAGACCGGTATATCAAGAAACTGCCCTGGATAATAAAGATGATAGATCATTTGAGTCATAATTGTGTATATTAAAGTTCCCACACCTTTTTACCAATGAACTTCAATGACTTTTCTATGATCATTCCCAGTGTTCAAGAATAACATCACAAACACCAACATTTTTAGCCTCTTGGTTTGCTTTTCCTCTCTACCAAAAAGGTCCATGGTGTGCAGAATGGCCCCAGTTTTCACACTCTTAGGGCGTTTTCACACCTGGCTCGTTTGGAGCATTTGTTTTGGAACCAGGCGCATTTTTTCCCTAGTTTGGTTCGTTTAGTCATATATGAACATGGCAATCGTGCTTGGATCGGCACCATAATATTCAGTCTGAGATCGCCTAAACGAGGTGGTCTTGGCTCCAATTGCAAATTAATTCTGGAGCGGTGTGCTTATGGTGAGAAATGCTTCTCAAAATGAATCGTGGGTTAACTTGGAGCAAACATGAGGTGAAATGCCTTACATATTTCAGAACTGTCCAAAACAGATAAAAATACAGATAAAGCCTTGATTCTTGCTAAAAAAAAAAAAAGATATTAATATCGTAATATAAGTATAGTAATATAATGGCAGCTACAAACACAGCCACAATCAGCCTGTGGAGCTGTTGTCTATCCATCCTGACTGATGACCGCTATGAGCCGAATCCTGGAACATGAACAGTTGTACGCTGACCAATAAGAGGACAGTTTACTCACATTTGACTGGTATTAATTCATTTTGGTCCATTTAGTAATGTTGCCTTTACCTATCTGTCTGTCTATCCATCTATCTGTCAATCTGTCTCTGTCTATCCATTTATCTCTATCTGTCTATCTATCCATCTATCTCTATCTGTCTGTCTATCCACTGATCTCTGACTGTCTGTCTATCCATCTATTTGTTTGTCTGTCTATCCATCTCTATCTGTCTGTCTGTCTGTCTATCCAGCTATCTCTATCTCTCTGTCTATCCATCTATCTGTCTATCCACCTATCCGTCTGTCTGTCTATCCATCTATCTGTCTATCTGTCGGTCTGTCTATCCATCTATCTGTTTGTCTGTCTATCCACCTATCTGTCTATCCATCTATCCGTCTGTCTGTCTATCCATCTATCTGTCTATCTGTCGGTCTGTCTATCCATCTATCTGTCTGTCTGTCTATCCACCTATCTGTCTATCCATCTTTCCGTCTGTCTGTCTATCCATCTATCTGTCTATCTGTCGGTCTGTCTATCCATCTATCTGTCTGTCTGTCTATCCATCTATCTCTATCTCTCTGTCTATCCATCTATCTGTCTATCCACCTATCCGTCTGTCTGTCTATCCATCTATCTGTCGGTCTGTCTATCCATCTATCTGTCTATCCACCTATCTGTCTAGCCATCTATTCGTCTATCTGTCTATCCATCTATCCATCTCTGTCTATCCATCTATCTGTCTATCCACCTATCCGTCTGTCTGTCTATCCATCTATTGTCTATCTGTCGATCTGTCTATCCATCTATCTGTCTGTCTGTCTGTCTATCCACCTATCTGTCTATCCATCTATCCGTCTGTCTGTCTATCCATCTATCTGTCTATCTGTCGGTCTGTCTATCCATCTATCTGTCTATCTGTCGGTCTGTCTATCCATCTATCTGTCTGTCTGTCTATCCATCTATCTGTCTATCCATCTATCTGTCTATCTGTCTGTCTATCTATCCATCTATCTCTGTCTGTCTATCTATCCATCTATCTATCTGTCTATCTATCGATCCGTCTGTCTGTCTATCCATCTATCTGTCTATCCGTCTGTCTGTCTATCTATCTGTCTGTCTGTCTATCCATCCATCTGTCTATCCATCTATCTGTCTATCTGTCTGTATGTCTATCCATCTATCTCTATCTGTCTGTCTATCCATCTATCTCTGTCTGTCTATGTATCCATCTATCTGTCTATCCATCTATCTGTCTATCTGTCTGTTTATCTATCCATCTATCTCTGTCTGTCTATCTATCCATCTATCTGTCTATCTATCGATCCGTCTGTCTGTCTATCCATCTATCTGTCTGTCTATCCATCTATCCGTCTGTCTGTCTATCTATCTGTCTGTCTGTCTATCCATCCATCTGTCTATCCATCTATCTGTCTATCTGTCTGTATGTCTATCCATCTATCTCTATCTGTCTGTCTATCCATCTATCTCTGTCTGTCTATGTATCCATCTATCTGTCTATCTGTCTGTCTATCTATCCATCTATCTCTGTCTGTCTATCTATCCATCTATCTGTCTATCTATCGATCCGTCTGTCTGTCTATCCATCTATCTGTCTGTCTGTCTGTCCATCTATCTGTCTATCCGTCTGTCTGTCTGTCTATCCGTCTGTCTGTCTGTCTATCTATCTGTCTGTCTGTCTATCCATCCATCTGTCTATCCATCTATCTGTCTATCCATCCATCTATCTCTATCTGTCTCTCTATCCATCTATCTCTGTCTGTCTATGTATCCATCTATCTGTCTATCCATCTATGTGTTTGTCTGTGTGACGAGCAGGGCGGGCGAGAACCGTGAGGGAACGGCGTGAGGCCGGTGACGCGAGAGATAATGAGCGTCAGCTGCGCGCTGCACCGGTCTCGTATCTCTCACGGAGGAGCTCCGGAAGCATAAAAGAGGAGAGACGACAGTGAAGGACGAGAGAGGACCAGGCCTGGAATTTATGTTGTGTTTTATTTTATGTTTGTGTGGGCAGCAGTAGCCGTGAGGAACTGCCGCCCTTTTACTTTCGTTTTATAGTTTGTTTATTTATTTGATTAAACTATGTTGAATGTTCGCCGGTTCCCACCTCCTTCCTTCCATTTAACCCCCATTGCAGTCTGTCTATCTATCTATCCATCCAACCTATCCGTCTGTCTAACATCTATTAATCTGTCTGTCTATCTATCTATCTATCTATCTATCTATCTATCTATCTATCTATCTATCTATCTATCTATCTATCTATCTATCTATCTATCTATCTATCTATCTATCCTTCTATCCTTCTATCTGTCTGTCTATTCATATATATATATACACACACACACACACACACACACACACACACATATATACACACACTGTCTTATATTGTACATTACAAAGTGTACTGTAATACACAAGCAGCCAGATCACAAATTCAAACTCCTGTTTATGTCAAAAACAACTATCTCTAGAATAAACACTAGCACTGTGTCTGTAATGATGGGTAGCGTCCACTCCCTTATCTTAAACAAAACAAAAGGGGAAGAAAAAAAAAATCAATAAACCTTTCAGACACTGCATCCATTTAGCAGGGCTGGTCCGGCCCAACTTTCTCAAATGACAGAGAAAAGAGGTGGTGGAGAAAATAGGAAAGCAATAAGAAATGGTTTCAGGTTGCTTGAGATTGTATTCTATCTGTCGTATCATCAGCCCAGAGAAGAAAATAGCACATTGCTCCAGATGAGAGAGCACTGCTACTGTAAAACCACATTGATAATGGCATGAAGATATTGAATCTACTGTAACAATGCCTATAGGTCAACATTCCCCAAAGTGTTGATTCTGAAGACAAACATTGATGTGATTCTCCTACCGTGATGATTGTCCTCTGATTGGTTGAACCCGCACAGCTGGCAGATAGAGCGAACCCAGCGGTTCATTTCCTCCTCCGTTTCTGCCACCAGGTAGAAGGTTCTCTCGGCCGTCTTGATGTCGAACACAAAGCTGTCCTGGAACTCTTTGCGTTTGAAGGTGAGGCCTGCGTCCACCTGTTCGCAGCAGTGCAGGTCAATGATGCGAATGGGCTTTTTGGCATGGTCACTCTTGTAATACTCAAGAACATCTGGATCTCCACTCATGCGTCCGCTGCGCAGGATAAACCAGCGCTTCTTCCAGGCCTGTGAGATACAACAAGAAGGATTGAATAAGGTTAATGGTAAACCAACAATTCAACTATAGATCGATAAACAGAAATAAAAACACAAAAACATAAATACTGTGAAATATTATTACAATTTAAACTGTTTTCCATTGTAATATATTTTAAAACGTAATTTATTCCTGTGATGATGAATTTTCAGCATCAATACTCCAGTCTTCAGTCGCACATGATCCTTCAGAAATCATTCTAATGTGATGATTTGCTGCTCGAGAAATATTTATTATTCATATCAGTGTTGAAAAAAGGTGCTGCTTAAAATGTTTATGGAAACCTTGATACATTTTTTGTAACATTATAAATGTCTTTACTGCCACATTTGATCAAATTAATGAATAAAAGTAATAATTTCTTACTGACCCCAAACTTAGTTTGGGTAATGTAATGGTAGTGTATAACATTATAATAAATATAATATGGTAATAAAATATAATAATAGTTTACAACAAATAATCTCATTATGTAATACACATTTTTACATTATTGCATAATGTATTTACATTATTACATAATATATTTACAACAAAAGCTCAAAAATTTTTAGAACAATGTTTCACAGAAAAAAAACAGCATAAAGTATTTCAATTTCAAAAGAGTGAGTAATTTGTAATAATCCTGTGAATAACTGTTTAATTGCCACAATATTATGGGATAAATATCAAATATAAGACAAATGTTTTATTTTATTTAACTTTTTTTTTTATGTATTCCACCCTGCTTACAGGTATTTTTCTTATTTTCTTTGTAATGGTACTTTGTAATTTCTAGTCTCATTGTATTATTAATTTCAATAATAATACAGAGCTACTGTACAACAGAAATGAAGCTTCTCAACATGAAATTTTCCTTAAAAAGAACAGTTGAATAAGTCTTCAGTTTGTGTTTAGGTTTGCTGATCAAAACCAAGATTGGGCTGTAAGTGAATTTCTGTGGGTGTGTGTTCCAGTTGTGTGTGTGTGTGACAGTGGCTTATTTGAGACAGGTGCTACTCCCACACAGTTTCCTGTTCAGATAGAGCTTTGAGGGGGAGACAAACACACATATACACTCAAACGTTGAATTTTCATGTAGTATGCTGATTTTTCAGACATAATGGTTTTTATACTGTACAAACTGTCTATTCTATCCTTAACCCCTAAACCTACTCATAATAGAAAACTTTTTCATTTTCAAGAAAAAAAAGTCATTTCGTATGTTTTACAAGATGTTTTCCTCATGTGGAACAAAAAAAATGCCCCAACAAGGACAAGGATTTTTGATATTGCCATCTTTCTGAGGACATTTTTTCCCAATAACGTAAGGTTTACTTGAATAACACACACACACACACACACTGCATAACCTCCATTATGACAACTGTAATAATGGCATGCACACTCCCATGAGTCTACTGTTTGATGATCCATGAAATATTACGTGACACACATACAACACTTCCTCAGTGAGAACAAATACAGGGATTCCCACTCATGTATAAACACACAGGTACTTCACTCATAGGAATTTCCCTAATTTGAATGTAAATGGACTCTTCTGCTGTAACCACATACAAAAACCATAGAAAAATATTTTAGGTCTAAAGAAGAAATGAAGAAATAAAAAATAAAATGTGATTTAAAAATGGCAGCCACCAAGAGGGATATATATGTGTGTGTATATATATACATATATATATATATATATTTATATATGTGTGTGTGTGTGTGTGTGTGTGTATTATATATATATGCATATATATATATATATATATATATATATATATATATGTATGTGTGTGTGTGTATATTATATATGCATGTGTGTGTGTGTGTGTGTGTGTGTATATATGTATATATATATATATACACTTTATTATGAACATTTCCATATTTTGTAGTTTAGCATTTCTGTATTGGTTTTCATAATAAAACCAAATCAGAAAAACAAGTTTGATTTTTAATGCCACAATATTGTGACAAATATACATTTTAAAAATGTGTTCACCCTAAAAAGGTCTCTTTTACTCATGAAACTAAAATAATACTTTTTAAAAAAAAAGTTTTTTTTAAACATTACGTTTTTTCCAGTGAAACAAACATTGTTTAAAGAAAGAAAATAATAAAGTGTTGAAATGTATGTTTAATAAATGTTTTCTAGATCACAACAATCTAAAAGTGTATATTAAATGTTCGTTATTGTTTTAAACTATTACTTTAAATATGCCTACGTTACCTTTTTTAGATAGATAGACAGACAGACAGACAGACAGAGAGATAGATGTTGTGCACCATAAAGAGTTATTTTGGCACTGACAGAACAAAGTACAGAAAAAAACAGCCGGATGATGGAAAGAGGTTCTGTGGCCCAATGCCAGAAATTTACTTCCGCCCCATATCTCTCTCTCAGTGGCTCTTTCTGACACGTAGGATCCCACAGGCTCTCTTTCTTCCATCAACACGCACACACACAGAGCCACCTCCGCCACCAAACCAGGGAACCAAGGACACTGTTTCCACTAACCGCTACACCCCCGCTCTTACCGGTCCTGCGTCCAGCCTCACTGTCCGATAGGAAGCGGAAAATGGATCCCACTACACATCCTGTGTTTTCTCAAGCCTGCTGTTGACCTACCCCTCACATCACTGCTCTCGCTCCATTCGGCCTGTCGCTCACAGAATAGAACACTAGCACACTGCTTACTGCATACTATCTAGTATACAATGCATACTAGCTGGTTTTTTTTTTTTAAAAGTCAGTCAAACTGCAATATGCAATGGTCAAACCATGGAAAAAGTTATGAAAAATAGGAATTCTATTCTAGGGAATTTGCGTACTGTGTAAGGTAAACACACTAGTAGTTTGTTAGCATAGTATTAGGATTATAACATCACTTTATGCCACTTATTTTTTTCCTGTACCCTCTGAACATGACCGCTATCAGATCACTCAGAAGTGAGGATGTGCTGACAGGAAATTAAAAGTGGCTCCACATTTAGATGTGGTTTAGTTGTAAACATCTGAGAAATGAAGTAGTTTCTGCTCTTGTGGGATTTTGGAGAATTTTCTTTTTTTTTTTTTTTTTACGTTTTAATTCATATTTATGCTGGTACGCATGCTTGCTGATTTTGACATTTTATGTGATATACACGCACACTTCCTCAGCAAATATACACTTGGGTTTCCACTCATGTATAAACACACAGGTGCTTCATGCGTAGTAGTAGTAGTTGGGAATTTCCCTGTTTTGAATGTAAATTGACTCTTCTGTTGTAACCATATGCAGCAGAAATGTAACAATGAAGTTCACAATGGTCATTTTCATCAACTACATTAGGGATAATGTGCATTGTGCACGGTTCATTTTGCGATAATGGCTGTACGACTGCATAAGTCTGACATAATCCCAATTATCATATGGCTACTTACTAAATTATTGAAAAGAAAATGGAAATTAAATATTTATTTGTAATTATTTTACTACCTGAGAAGAGTATAGCTTGGACATGAAAATAAGTAGTAAGGAGATTGATTATCAGAGAAATTGTTATAGTTAAGTGGACATTATTAGGGCTGTCAACCAATAGTCAAGTCAAGTCACCTTAATTTTTATAGTGCTTTTTACAAAGCAAATTGTGGCAAAGCAGCTTTACATTAATAATTGGCAAATAATTTTGGCTGCACAGCAGCTCCCAAAGAAAATGGTGTCCTTGTCCAGCTTATTCTATATATTATTGATTCATTCCGTTGCAAAGATCAATAGTTATTAGTCTAGTTAATTTATGTAAATCAGCACTGGAGAAAACAGTGATGTAATCGTCCGGCTCAGCTCGGTTCGCATACAACGGCGCCAATGCAGGCATACTAAAAACACTGCTGAATATAAAGCAAGTGTCCCCAACATAAGCAAGCCAAAGGCAACAGCGGCAAGGAACCAAAACTCCAACAAATGGAGAAAAAAACCTTGAGAGAAACCAGGCTTAATCAATAAAAACAAATAATTACATGATATGGGGTTAATAAATCAAATCAAAGTCAAACGGTTACTAGTTTGACGCAAAATCACAATAAAATTTGCGACGGTTATATATTATCATTTCATATTTTAATTCTCATTAAAACCGTATTTGATTATCGCACAGTGTCACCAGGGAAACGGCTCTATTTCTACCGTTCTAAGCGCCACCTACTGTCAGAGAGTGGATTTACATCTTTTAATTCAGCCTGGCGATTGCTTTTGCTCAGACCGATGCGAAATTCAGACTTTTTATGCACTATTGTAAATTTTAAACAGTTGATGAAAAATAGACTAATGCGCATTCTAAAAAAAAAAAAAAAAACATTTTAATGTGTATGAAAACCAAAAATTGTGCTATGCTGCTAATTTTATTTGTAGTTTGTATTGTGATAATTTTGGTATAATTGTGATATGAAATTATCATACCATTTCATCTCTAATATGAATATAAAATCCCCGAAAAAAGATCATTCAAAGACATTATATTATTGTGCCATAAGACAAAAAATGACAAAAACTGTTTTCCAAATTTTCCATTTCTCTTTAATCAACTTCACAAGGCCATGAGTGCATAAGTCTGACTAAATATCTCATTTATTATATGGCTATTTCTTAAATAAATAAATGGAAATAAAATACTGAATGGACTATTATTGTGAGTGTAGAAACATATATATTATTAGGACTATCAAAATTTTAAACAATTAAATGATATGACGTTAACTAATTGTTTAGAATTGATCACATATACGCATATAAAAGGATTGAAGACACAAACAAAATAACACTGACTAATCAGATTAGCGGAAGAGATCAACAACTTCCAGAGAGCTGAGTAATAATTTCCACCACAAACAACTTGTTCTGATAATATTCTAATTTCGAACCATCAGATAAGAACAAACATACTACCTCATCTTTCCTTTCAGACTGATAAACGACACTACAGATATTACTGTCTGACTGAAGATTATGGGAGCAAAAACAATTTATCAACTTGATCAATTCATGGGCAACTGGATCCAGTGATTCCAGATTCCAAATCACATGACGAAAAATAAATACCAAAGAGTATATGTTGATGTCAAAGTTTCATGTGACCATTAGTATATCTTCAGAAAAAATGTAATATAGCTCAGCAGTTGTATTTTTATCATACTTTTATGTTTTTTTGGGTCAGAGAGCACCTTTTAAATATGGAAAAAAACAGCTAGGACATTCCTCAAATTTTGTGTTTCACAGAAACAAGGTCATCCGAGTTTGGAACGAGTGGAATGAGGATAAATAAATGATGACAGAACAGAAACGATCTTCCCTGTGATAGAGTTGTTTACAGTATAGGCATAACACGTTTCCCTTTCAGTTTAATCAGTCATCGGTATGGATCAGCTAAAATCAATTTTAGGCGGATTTTCTGGAAATACGGCTAGGTTAATCTTTCTTTCCCTTAAATAATGTCAGTTTAACTGGACTCGGTAGATTAGAGATGGGCTTTTGTTGTTGTTTGAACACATCCGTGGTAGATCCTTGTTTGTGGTTTTTGGTGTGGCAGCTTTTGAGCTATGAGAAGCTCCGCCCTTAAAAGCATCTCTGGCCATGTACGAACAGACATTCACCTGATGACACGCATATACACCCGAAGACCTGCACCTTGCCATTACATTAATTCAGTAGACTATATATTCCAGTTTTGTTCCATTCAACTGATTGGTTTGTTTTACGAGCGAGTGAGAGCGCAAAGAAAGAAAGATGAGAGCAAAACAAGGATGTGGAGAGGGAGACGCAATCACTTTAGTGCATCTCACCCTCTTCTCATTTGAATTTATGGCACTCTCATGACTGTAACATGACTAAATGAGATTTGGAACAAAGCCCAGATCAGTTGAAGGAGGTCTGCATGACCCAGCTGGCTCACAACTACCACATTTAGCACATATGTCACTGCTGGTCTTAGATTAGTAGAGCCTTTTATGTACTTTGCAGGCACTGAAATTTGCTCCATTTTTAACCATTAACAAAATACTTGGAGTTTGGTTCTCTTGGTTATTTTGGTCCCCGCCAAAAAAAGAAAACAATACATTTAGTCCTGGTTCGCTTAGCATTTACACGGTCAATTTTAAGACCGAACCCAAAGATACAAAAAGACATCCAAAACAATGCAGTGTTCTGGGCAAAGACTATAGAATAACACAAGACACGTCACTTGTATTGTTTTGAAAGGGAGAAAGTGCAATGCGCAATATGGCGGAATAAGTCCCGCAATGTGGCGGAAAAGAGCCAATCACGATTGGTAAAGTCATCGTGGCACTGCAGTGGCCGTTAGAAGCTCTTGTTCCTACAGAAACAGTCAGACGCGCTCCTCCGAAACAAGACACAATCGACGTGCAATTAGGACTGCGCATTAGTTTTAACACGTTAGTTCATAGTTTTTTTGGCATGATTCGAGCGTTTAGAAACAAAATTTATGAGACAGTTGTTGTCAGATTTCATTGGTGATTTCAAATATTAAAATTTAATCGAAAGCTTGGCAAACAGCTTTGGAGAATCTGATGTTTCCCCTTTCACACTTTCACAGATGGTCTCCGAGTGAAATGCGTTCGTTTATGTAAGTAACGTATTTTGATCAATATAACAGTAAAAAACACATTTTCACAGTAAAATACCATTTTCCATTGAAACAGTAATATAGAATAAAAACAATGCATTTTGGGTAATATTGTTTGTCGTTTTGACAATGACAAATATTACCCAGAATGCATTGTTTTTATGGTATATTGTTCAATGGAAAACGGTATGGTAACACTTTACAGTAAGGTTCATTAGTTAAACAATAGTTAATGAATTAACCATGAGCAATACATTTGTAACTTTTTTTACTTTATCTTTGTTAATGTTAGTTAATGAAAGTTTTTAGAGTGTGAGAACTTAGAGTTTTTATATAATCTGTAAAGAGTTTATATAAATCTGAAGAGTTTATATAATCTTTTCTTTAAATCTGAAGAGTTTATATAATCTGTAAATGGGTTAAAACAGGCAGGAATTACTTTCTGACACCTGTAACCGAACTTTAATGGACAAGAAAAAAACAGGTATGCTTCAGTATTCTGTCGTTTTTAGGGTCACATCTGATGACATCATGTCCTGTTTTTGGTTCGATTACATGTATTTGGTCTGTGTTGCGTTCATATTTCAGCTGAACTGCACCAGAGTTAGTATGGAAGTAGACAGAGACCCATCTGACCGCTTACTTTCATCAGGAACGCAGAATCCCTGGCAATATTCAAGAGACAGCTGAAAACTCATCTCTTCCGTGAACACTTGATCCCCTCATAAAAAAAAAATAAATAAAAAAAAACCCTTTCCTTCCCTTTTCCCTTCCTACTCTAGCTTATGGTACTGAGCAATGTATGAAACTTGTATTGTGAGCACTTCCTGTGTTATTTGCCAATTCATGAAGAATCGCTTGTTTGTTTTCCTCACTTGTAAGTCGCTTTGGATAAAAGCGTCTGCTAAATGACTAAATGTAAATGTAAATGTAAACTAAAGCCCTCAAGGGACTGTTTTTGGTTCGATTACATGTATTTGGTCTGTGTTGCGTTCATATTTCAGCTGAACTGCACCAGAGTTAGTATGGAAGTAGACAGAGACCCATCTGACCGCTTACTTGGACGAATGCTGCCACCCGAACCTTGGTGCGCACCAAACAAGTGGATATTTTGGGCAGGTGTGAATACATCATTTGGGTGCGGAACAAACAACCATACCGAGACTCGAGCTGAAGAGGTGGTCTCGATCTGGTTCCAAGCGAACTCTGGTATGGTTGAATTTCTGTCCAATGGATGGATGAGCTTAGCACACGAGTGGTTTTGTTTACAAATTTTGGTTCACTTGCAAAAGGGCAGTGTGAAAGCGAACCACAAAGGACAAAAAAATCAACGCTGTATTTGGTCCGGACCAAAGCGAGTAAACAAGCAGACTCTCCTGTTGTAAATACACCCTTATTCCAACGAACCGCACTAACGGAGCAATCGCATTAGGGTTCACTGTAATCGAACCAAACCTGCCGAGTGTGAACACATTCTAAAATGAATGTCTGTCATTATTTACTGACCCTCATGTTGTTCCAAACCCATTTTATTTTCTTCAACCGTGAAACACAATAGAAGACATTTTGGAGATTTTTTTCCGTTCAATGAAAGTGATGGTTACCAGGATTAATAATCTCCAAAAAAGGACAACAAAAACACTACAACACATGCATTGTATCTTCCAAGTCTTCTTGACGTACAATATCTTTGTGTTACAAACAGAAGTTGCCGTGGTCACTATTCACCGTAATCGTAATCTTGACCAAAAATGTATGCAGCTCTTGATGGAAATAACAACACAACATTTATATCCATCAAGAGGTCCATCAATTTTTGTATTGATGCATTCAAGTATTTTGTATTCAAGATCTTGTATTGACAATGCAAGAGTCAAGCACTCTGTAAAGTCTCCTCCAGCACAACCCCAAAGTCTGAAATGAAAAGCTACATATTCCATCAATTAGGGTTTAAAGAACTGTACCCCAAATATAACATGCTAGAAACATAATAAATCACAGATACCTTTTTTTTTTTTTTTTTGGCCAGGCACTGTACTTCCGGAACATTTAAGGCTATTGAAATAGCGTATGGTCGCTGATGCAAATGAGGAATAAGCATCATAAAGAATGATTATAGTGATCATATGAGTGATATTTGGCATGTTACTAAAGGTGACGGTCAATGGGAAATGCATTCCAGAGGTTCATTATTGATAGGGCGCTTCTCCTGCCAGCACACATGCCATCTTCATGAGCCTAAATGGAAACGCAGCAAGTCTAATCATGCGCTGATCTGCGGCTCATCATAAACTGGGTTGTCAATGTGGAATTCATAAATCATTTCTTGGTTATCCAGATGCTCAATAAACCCCACAGTGAGGTTAAAACAAGCTAAATCTATTTCAGATTTGTGTAAAGGAAACATCGAAAGAAAAGGGAAAATCTGAATTGTTTTGAAAGAGTCACCGTCTAAAATTAGATGCAAAAAACCTTTTGTTTATTCTTTGGCCAAGGGCCTTTGTCTTTTCTGAGCCGATAACTCACACAAACTCTATTTATAGGGAAACTAAACAATACTGAAGGAGAAACAAACAAACAAGACAAACTCGGGTCATCTAAAGAGGAACTCAGTGAAGGTCCTCCACAGGGGATGGGAAACAAATCAATGGCAGATCAAAAGTGCACTGAGGGTAATGAAAAGATAAATAGTATTTTTTGATGATATCTCAGGATTAAAAATGGGTTCATATGCAACAATATTTGTTTTAGCGACAAAATGTTTTGTAAGTGACTGTATTTACCACAACAGATTAATACATTTGTATTATTTATTAATAACAATATATTTATTTTTTATTGTAATTTTACAACAGCAATCTAAAATAAAATTATTATTATTATTTTTAAATACTTGATTTTTATATTTTACAGTAAAATAATACAATATTAATATTTCTTTCTTAGGAATTATTACATTTTTAGCAAGTAATAATAATAATAATAATTATTATTATTATTATTATTATTATTTTATCATAATTAAATAATAATAATTATTTTATATTATTATATAATTTAATAAGTATAGTATTTTAGCCAAATTGTGCAGCCCGACAAACAAGCATAGCAAATCTGCATTTTTATAAAATCAAATATTAAATCGCTATCAAATTTTTTTCCAGAAAAAAGCAATTCGATTTTTTTCTCCAAATCTTGAATCCCTAATTATTATTATTATTGTTGTTATTAATTTATAGCCATATTGATATAATCATAAACTTTTGGAAAATTGTGCAGCCTGACAAACAAGCACAGCAAATTACAATTTTTTCCCCCTCCATATCATAAAACCCTAATTATTATTTTATATTCATATTGATATAATAACAAATTTTTGACCAAATTGTGTAGCCCAATTATTAGTATTATTAATAAATGTATTATTATTATTATTATTATTATTATTATTTTTAAGGACATTTAATTTCGCATGATAAACAAAGACCACCATAAAGAGTACAGTCATCGACATCATTTCATCTTATTAAAGGGAGATTATCTACCTGAAGTGTCCCACCTGTAGTACCTGCTCCATACATACAGGCAAACACACAGCTGAGAAACACATGACTGTTGAGCGGCATCGCTCATCTAGACTCTACTTACATAAAGGTCAGCCCTCAGTAGCGCATAGGGCGGTTGGGGGCTTTGTTTTAAAGCAGGCAGTGGCGGTTTGGCCAGGTAAACTTTGGCACGAGCAGCTGCTTTTATGTAGGTCACATGGGTAAATCCTTTTGACTCCAATATTGGATCTCTTTCTGTCTCACTGTCATCTCCGTTATGAAACAAAATCAGTTTAAATTACTGAAGTTCACTCATAATTCCATAAAATGTTCATCTGACATGCTGTTGTCCAGCAAGCGAATGACTGTGACCACAGAGGCAACGGTTAATCGATAACAGGGTCACATGACAACACATTCCAGGAATGAGAGACAGAAAAAGAAAGAGAGATGTGTTAAAGAAATTCCAAACAGATCAGGCAGACACAGATGGATGCACGAATTCGTATGGGTCAGAATTGTATCATAATTCCAATATAAATAGATTGTCAACCACAAAAAAGGACTTTCATAAAAAAGAATTAAATTAACAAATAAATAAAATGGGATTTGCAAATACGCTTTTATGTCACAAACACAACTCTGCCTGGCATTAGCAGAAAAAAATAAAATAAAATAAAATAATTAAATAAATGTTTATTCAAAATGTACATTTTCAGATAAAATTAAATCTGCCAGTTGAAGGCACAATATGTATTTTCCGCCACTAGGGGTCGCTAAACTCTTCGAAACAATAAAAAAGACGTAGTTTGATGATGCAGTGAATGAGCGTGGAATCAGGGAACTTGTCGTCAGGCCGATTGATCTAATAATGTTTATGGGGAAGTAATGTTTATGGATGAGTGGATGCATGTTTTTAGCATGACTGTGGTATGAAGCAGGGCGGGGCCGAGAATCACGGGCGCGATTACTAATGAGAGACAGATATCAGTGGCACACGCAAATCCCGGGAGATATAAAGGAACGAGGGCATTTCATTCTACGGAACTACTCACAAGTGCTGAAATCCTACTCATACAGGTCAGTTTATTTGACAAATTATTTGACCTGTTTCACTTGGTCTAACGTTTCACTATCAGGCTAAACTGTATTTGAGTGTGTGGACAGTTGTAATGTTATTCTGTGTATTAGTTTGTTGGCTGTATGAGATTTAACAGTGAGCTAGATCAACATTAGAATATCATACTGATGATATTCTAACACTTCGTTATGTTGAGCTATATAACATTGATTAGTCTTATGTAGTCTACATTTGCTTACCTCGTCTAATAACATTCAAGAGCGCCGTCTCTGTCAAGTCAAAGTTTGTCGCAAAGCTCTCGCTATCTCGGAAAAGCTACGCCGATATTGATCCTCATTTTATTTCTCCTATTGTTCCAAAGTTTGCTTGCATGGTCCATAATGTTTGAAAGAAACAACAGCAGCGTGCCGCGAGACATTACGCAGCTGTCCGTGTCTGTTGCCATGGTTACTTATGCACACAAGCAGAAACCAGGGATAACGCAGATATTACGTCATTAACAGGGGCAAGAGACAAGTGAGGGACAGGGCACTATTTAAAATTGGGAATTACGCTGAATTTGCTAATTCTTGGAAATATTTAGGATAATGTACGTACATAGCTGAACAAAATATATAACACTGTGCTAGTGGTTTTTGGATATTTCAATATATATATTTTTTTTTATTTTTTTTACATATTTTACCTTTAAACAAATAAATCAATCAATTAATAAATAAAAATCTTAATTTTCATTTCAAATATCATAAAAATGGCTGACAGTTAAATAAAATTGAAAAGTAAATTAAAAAAAACAAATAGCTAAAATATAGTGTTATTTTAGTATTTTTATGCACTATACTTTTATAGTATTTATTGATATTTTGAATTAGTTTTTATTTTTAGATCTTCAGTTAGTGCTATTCTCAGAATTGTGAGATATAAACACAATTGCGAGTTATAAAGTCAGAATTGCGAGATATAAGGTCAAAATTGGGCGATATAAACTCGCAACTGGTGGATTTGTATATTATTTTATTTCAGCTTTATTTAAAGAAAACTATTTGTAATTTTTTATGTATTAATAACAATTACAACACTCAAATAATTTAAAAATCTTATTTCATCAAGCTGAGAAGCTACCAGCAAAATAGAACTATTCTAGGCAAGTACAAACAAATCGTTCTTTCACAACGCTTCTAGTAAATAGCATAAATAGCAGCATAAGACTACGAGCGTTTCACCATCATCATTACCACATCAACAGAGCTGTGAAGAACCAGATCAAAAATAAGTTCACCCTTGTCTGGAGTCTTACTTCTAGGGAAAGAGGGAGTTAAAAAAAGTTTCAACAGAAAAGCAAAAGGTTCTTGTGTCACTATAAGACAAACAACGAACTCCCACTTAGTATTTGTACTTGCAAACATGCACTTTATGTCTGTCTACATTATGCAAAGCTGTTAAAAGCATTTATAAAATATCACCAGGAACATTTCTGAGGCCAGTGATAATGTATCCCTCAGAAGTGTGAACAGTACAGTTAAGTGTGAACTAACAGAAATCACACTGCCTGATAACTACAGCTGTCCTGTAGCCTACCAGATTGTATTAATGCATTGTATAATGTCACACCGGACACCCACAAACAGTACGTTTATTGACTATTTGTCTATATTATCACAAAAGTTTTTACAATACCATCCATCCTAGCAAAATAATATAAGCTCTGCAGACAACAACTGAGCAGCTCTGCATAGTCGACTCACCATTGATTCCAATAGTGTCTGATGTTAGCATGTTGCTAAGCTACACTGTAATGAATTGCTGTAAAAATTACAGCAATATTTTACAGCAGATGGCTGTATTCTTAATAATACAGCATATTGCTGTAAACTGCAATGCATTCTGGGGGGCGTGGCGGTTTGTCTCAAAATTACAGGATATTACTGTAAATTTCAAGCATAAAGAGGCATTGTAGGATTTTTAACGGTTGAGATTCTGGTAGCAGCAAGAGAGAGTGGTCTACAACTGTGGTAAGTGACTTATTTCATTAAAAGCAATACAGCAAATTAAAAAAAAAAAATTTTTATATCAAAGAATACAGTAAAATTCTGTAAATTAAATTATAGTAATGGTACTGTAAAAATTACAGTAACTGGCTGGCAACCCTGCCGCCAGTATTATACTGTAAAATTTACAGGTAATTTTTAACAGTGTAACAATGCGATATTCTCAGGACACAATCAAATGTTAGGTAAGCCAACTACTATTTAATAACACAACCTTTGTAGAGATACTTTTCAGTATTAAAAGTGGAGGGGGCCCTATTGTTTTTTCTAAGAATTATTATTATTATTTTATGCTTTTTGGACACTTTTGCGGCCCTTATGATGCTCAAAAGTTCAAGTCAAGTCGAGTTGAGCTTTATTGTCATTCCGCTACATGTGGGGACATACAGTGGAACGAAATGTCGTGTCTCAAAGGACCTCAGTGCTACACATATACAAGCATACAACAAAAGCTCTTGAAACTTGTCGAAATTGTAAACCATCAGATCCGGGCCAAAGCTGGTGCCTAGGCGTGGCAGGGGGCTCGACAGCGGCCCCTCGAATGGGGTCCAAAAACCTATATATAACTTATCTATATCAAACATTTCCTTGTATATGTATGAAACTCGGTACACATATAGACCTAATCGGGCCGCACTCATAGTTATAAGCTCCGCCCAATAATAAGTTGGTCATTTACTTTTGTTCGAAAAATGCATGCTCTGGAATTTGATACACTTTTCCTAGGCCAGGGGTAGGTATGTTCGGTCCTAGAGAGCCGCTGTCCTGCAAAGTTTAGCTCCAACCCTGAAAAAAACCCTCACCTGTCTATAGCCTTAGTACTCCTGAAGAGCTTGATTAGCTTGTTCTGGTGTGTTTGATGAAGGTTGGAGCTAAACTCTGCAGGACAGCAGCTCTCTAGGACCGAACTTGCCTACCCCTGTCCTAAGCGATACATCCGATCACCACCAAACTTGGTAGACATGAAGCCAAGACACTGAGGATGCTAAATAGCAAACAGATTTTTGCTATCTCGACCGGTTTGGCCGTGGCGTGGCAACAAATTTATGGCGAAAAAGGGGAAACAGGAATGATTTGGATGAAACTTTGTTCGTTGTAGGATACTGATCATATGGATGTGACTATTGTGAGTCAAAGTCATAGCGCCACCAACTGGCAGCAGGAAGTGTGTCACTTTCAAAATGCTTTGTAATCTCCCTCTCATTTATTTTTCGATTCACTTCAAACTTGATCAGTATAACGTCAAAACAAGGCAGATTTAAACCTGTGAAAGGATTCTTGATGTATTAAATACTGTTGCCATGGCAATACTTCAATCTTTAATAATATTCTTGGGTGTTTTTGAAGCTCTTAGCATGCTTCAAATTACATTAAACTCGACACACATTAGAATGTTCAGCCAGTAGACATGGGCAAAGACTTAAAAACGGCCGTGGAGAGGTCGCTTTTGACAAAAGTGGGGGATTAGTTTTACCTAAAGTCACCAAACTCAGTACTTATATTGCTCTCATCAACCCGGACAACTTACTAATTAACACTCATTAGCTCCGATCAACAGGAGACTGGCTAGAATGTGTTGTTTTTGAAAAATCAGGCTCTGAATGTCAAACTACTACTCCTAGTGAGTTTATATGATTCACACAAAACTTTTTCAACATGATACCAAGACTTTGAAGGTACTAAATTTTGAACGGATGTTGGATATCTCAAATGGTGTTGCCATGGCGAGGGATTAAAGTCAAAAAACGGAAACAGGAAGAGTCTCATCTCTTTCACATTGACCCAGTTGAAATGCATATTGCCTATCGTGCAGAGTCTCCCTAAAGCCTCCGGGTTGGCAAAATTTTCCTTTGCATTTCTCTTGCCTTGACCCGCCATCTTGGATTTGAGTTTTCTTGTCGAAATGCATTCTGGGAAATCCCATTGTGAAGACTACGTTTTTTCCTCATCTTTTTTTCCCTGTCTTTTTTGCATATGAGGAACAAGCCTTGATTTGTGGCTAAAATCTGTTGTGCTGGACTTTCCCTTTCACACTTGTTTTAACAGACATGTCTAGTAGATGTTTTGCATGCACACCACAGACATTTACTCTATACACACAAACACACACACACACACACACACACACACACACAAACACACACGCACACACACGCACACACACACAGCTGGATGTGACTGATTTGGGCTAGTTACTGCATGCTGAGCAGGTGTCACATCTCTGTGTTTACACAAGTGACATCAGTTTATGACACTGGAAAGTCGTTAAAATAAACTCTCGGCGTGTGACTGTACGCTCTAAAGATGGCTCAACATTTACATATTGTCTTGAAAGTCAATGTGCATAGGCCTCAATAAAACATAGAATGCCAATAAAACAGTTTGTAAACAACATGTCATAGTGTTATGTTTACCTCAGAAAAGCCATTAATTTTCCATAAATTGGGTCATTAGTTAAAAAAAATAACTCTTGACAGGAGCATCTTAATAAATATGCACTATTTTACATATTCATTCTATTTTACCTTTACCTGTTGTCTTCATTATTTAGTGTACTAATTAATGTCATGAAAATAAATTCTTACAACCACCATTTAAATGTTTGGAAACACTTTATTTTACAGTGCCGTAGTTACACGTTACTACATACACTTACTATAGTAATAACAATAAATAATGCATAATTACATGTAACTAACCCTAAACCAAACCCTAATTCTAACTGTAACTCTATAGTAAGAACATGTAGTTAATTAATCGTACTTATTTGAGTAATTACAATGTAACTACGGCATTGTAAAATAACGTGTAACCAAATGTTTACATTTCAATGATACATTCGAGTAGAAACATCCTTATATAATTTAGAATTGGTATAAAAATTGTTTTATGTGCAATGTAATGTTTATATACGTTTTTTTGATAATTAAAGGCACAATAAATACGATTTTTGGATTTAGATGTCCAAAAACCACCAGAACAATGTTATATATTTTGTTGACTTGTGTACTTTCACTATCCCAAATGTTTCCAGCCATGTTTAAAGGGGTCATGAACTGCACTGTTTTATAATGTTTCCTACGGTGCATTATCGTATGATTTTTACATCAAAGATGGTCATAATTTAGAAAAAAAGGCATTTTTCCAACCCTGATTTTAGCCCTCTGATTTGAACTCTCTGTTTGAAGGGGCATGTCTGCTGTGAGACTTCAGTGCTCTGATTGGCTAAAATCTTTGCATATGGAAACAGCAAATTACTTAAAGAGTATTACTCTCTATGTGGAGCTCTCTTTTTTACTATAACAGCTCTCAAGGTTAACTAATCGTGAAAAGTGTTGATTACAGCATTGCATTTATAAAATAACTTTCAACACACTCAAATGCATTTTTAGTACATGTATTTTGTTTTGACCATGTAAAACACCATGGTATTACTCTGCAATTTTAATTTTAAATAAACTGACCTGTACGAGTAGTAATTCAGCACTTGCGGCTGTTTCATTAGAGTGAAATAAAATATCATGTGAATGTGAATTTAAGTGATCAAACCTAACTGTAACAAAGTTCAAGTTCAGGGAAGGAGGCGGCGAACATTAAACATAACTTTGATCGGAAAATAAACAACAAAACGAAAGGACTGTGGCATTTAAGCATTATAAAAACAGCAACATAAAATGTCCCCGCCTTCAAAAATCAGTTGGGTAAGTGATTTCCCTATGTTGAGGATTTTTTTTGCGGTGAAGTGAAAAAACATTGTATATATATTTCCATTACCGGATATAAGCCAGATAGAATGATTATGGTAAGTGGCATTACATTTCCGACACACGCAGTAGACCATTCACAACTGACTGGGTCATCTGACCAATCAGAGCAGACTGTGCTTTTCAGAAAAGTGGGCTTTAAAGATGCAGGAACTAAAGCAGGCTGAGTGTTTTGGCAGAGGGTGAATAGATGTGCTATAGCAATGTACAGAATGATAAAAATGTGTTTTTTGAACTTTAAATCATGTAAATGCATTCTGACGGAGCCCAGAACTAAATGAGCTTAATATGGGCACTTTAAAATTTTTCTTCACTGAAATAAAGGGGTCTAGGCCAAACTGACAGAGTTCAAGAAGGTAGCTTTCTCCTGGAATTCGCCCAACCAATATTCATCCATCAGACTACAAGGTGGTAAAGCGTGATTCATTGCTCCAGAGAATGCGTTTCCACTTCCCTAGAGTCTAATGGAGACGCACTTTACACCATTCCCGCCAAAGCTTCACATTATGCATGGTAATGTGAGCCCTGCTGATAAAAAAACCAACTTAAAACCAGACTCAGCTGGTTTGTTATTGTCAGCTGGTCCCCCAGCCTAACCAGTGTCTTGGAAACTAGCAAAACAGACCAGGTTTAGAGACCAGCTGCATCCAGAAAACCAGTTTAGGCTGGTTTAAGAGCAGGAAGACTTGCTTGCAGCCTTAACTCAATTCTTGAAACGTACAGCAAACAAACCTTTGCAGTCTGGAACTCAGTAATGAGTGTTGATTTTAACACACAATGTTGCTCTGAACACAGCGACCCTGTGGTTGAGCTTTTGCTTCTAGACATTTCCATTTTACAATAACAGAACTTGTGGTTGACCACGGAAGGTCTGATTTGTTGGAAAGGTGGCATCCTATGAGCGTCACGTTGAGTGTCGAGTGTCAAGTCTGAATGGTTGTCAATGGAGTTTGCAATAACTCTATGTTTGATTTCATGGACCTGTTAGAAATGGATGTAACTGAAATAGCCAAAAGCATTAACCGAAAGCAGGTGTTCACATTTGTTTGGCCATGTAATGCATATTGCATCTTGACTGGCAAGGCAAACTTGCCAAGCATTCATATCTGGGTCAATAAGTCAGCGAGTGTCCGAAAGGAAATAAAATCTAATAAAAATTATGTTTGAATGTTTGCTTTTAGAAATGTACTCTTTGTATTAATGTTGCTTTCATAAAGTTTTGGACATTTTTATTAAACCATTTTCAACAAAAGTTTAGGTTTAGTAACTCGACTAGAGTAATTTAATTACAAGTAAAAAATAACATATTTTCCTTACATCTTAATCATTTCAAAAATGTTTTAAAATGCATTTTCCGATGTTTTTTGTTTTACAGATATCATGAATTATTGAGGTTTGTACCATATAACGTTTTACCCAAACACATTAGTCAATGTACTTTCCAAAGTTTTGGTAATTTTTTTTTTTTTTTGTGGTATTTTTCTCTATTTTTTTTTCTAACAAAATATTAAAATTACCCCCATCCCTTAAATAAAATTAAAATAAATTTCAGAATTTTAAATCATGTTGAACAGATATATTCAAGTTATATGCCTTTTTAATATATTAAAAATAAATTAATTTAGTTAAAAAATGATCATTGTGTCATTGGCGTTTCTGGCTCCCTCATGACTTTTGGGATGAGCAAACAAAATGAAGAGTGATTGCATTTACTTCCTGAAAGAAATCTCCTAGCTCTTGCAAAGAGGGAAGGACACAAGTGCAGATGAAAAAGGAGCAAGACGAGAAGAAAAAGACTGACAGATTAAAGACAGAGGACCATTTAAGCTGATTAGAGTCTTATTCTGCTTGATGAGCCGAGCTACAACTGCAACCTTCTGCATTCATCTGGCCAATAGTCTCTTCGACAAGACGCAGAGCGCCAGCAACCGTATCAAACATTGAGCCCTGATGAGTAAAAGACACATGCGTCACCTCTGAATGAAGCCATTGGATACTGATAGCTAGATCCAATCAAACGTATTTAGAAGACTCCTACTCGTATTTGAAAAACTCTAAAGCTGGGGTTGAATGCGCACCCTGATCAATTCATAAAACCATGCATGAGAGTGTTGAGTGACAGCAAAGCATTCTGGCTCATCAGAACTCTTTGTGTCACTTCCTCTGCTCTCTGCCATCTGTGCTGTTTTTGTGTTTGAAAGCTGAACTAGAGTCAGCAGGGCACACTTCAGTTGGGTTTGACTCAAAGCATGACAGCTTTCTAATGAGGACAAGATGAGCGTACAACATAAGCCGCCTGAAATCTCTCTTGTTTGTCAGGTTGACTCCATCAGAGGAAGATTGTATCGTACGTTAATTTGCCCTGCCGAATGAACAGTGAACTGACGCAACCCTGCTGAGGAGAGAGGCGCTGTCACTTTAGGAGGCGACTTTAAAAGGTTGAGCTCAACTGTTACAGTGGGCCACATCCTCAGTCGTATAAACAAACCAGGCTGACCTGGACATGGTGGTTTAAACCGCATGTTGTGCAATAGGAGATGTTGCAATCAAGTACACCTTTGACGCGCATTGAAAGTTGAAGAAAGATGCTTACAACGTGCCAAAGCGATGGACAGCACAATCGTGGTTATGTTGCATATCCTTTAACTCTTTCCCCGTCACTGAGGAGATTTTCCATCCTTTATGACACACCGCTTCCCAGCCATTGACAAGTTTTTTCCGCCAATCCATGTTTTCACTGTTATATAGTACAGGGCGCTATTACATTATCTGAAATGTTACATTATCGCTATTATCTTCTGAAATAGTGGTCAAGTCAGCGCTTTATACAACGCAGATTGTTTCAAAGCAGCTTTATACAATGTAACAATTGACTGTGATTTTAACGGTAAAAGACCGTAAAAATGCTACGGTGAAAAACAGTTTATTGGTTTACAGAAAGTTTCCATACTACATACGGTGAATAACTGTAATAGCTTAAACCATACATTTAATGTTATTTTATGGTAAAATACCATTAAATTTACAGTTTTTGGAAGTAAATTTACAGTGAAAAACCGTAAATTGACATTCCCACAATTCCCTGCATGACACTTGACATTTGATATATTTTTGTTCAATAACTCTTGTTTCTTTTTCTTTTTTTCTAGTCAGTTTTATACAGTAGGTTTGTAGGTTAAATCTAATGTTGTTAAATTAATGTTTATTAATTTCTTGAATTTCATGTGTTACCATGATGGTGTTTAGTGTTTGTGTGAATGACACTGTGCACCTTCTCTATATTAGGATTGTCCTTCGTAGCTTTTGGGAGAGTGGTTAGAGATGAGCTTTGTCTCGTCATGTGACTCACCACTGTGTTTGGTGGTTGTCGGTTTATTACAATAGTACATACCAATACGTTGGTAAATTAACATTATATCAGTTGATGCAGTACATGTTTTACTATAAATTTTTTTTTTTTAATAATATCTAAAACAAACAATTATTACAATATAAACCTTTATTAATTATACGGTTTTGAACTGTAAAATAGACAGTAAGCTAAGTGCTGTCCCGTAAAAACCTAAAACGCTGCTACTGTGTTTTTTACCGTAAAGTTCTGGCAACAACAGCTACCGATTTTTTACAGTGTATTTTAAAGGGATTTTTTTTTTACAACGTAAAATACTGTCATTGTTCAGCAGAAGACAGTTCAGTATTGATTCAGTTCCGTTGTAAAGATAATCAGTTATTAAATTAGTTAATTTAATCTATAAAGTAGTTCTGCAGAAAACCGTGATGTCATCATCCAACTCAATTCACTTCTCATCTAATAGTATCAGTGCAGTCAGATCAATAATATTATTGAATATTTAGTATTTAGTACAGAATCTCAGGATCCAAAAACATGTGAAAAAGAAGCAGAAACAAGTGACGGAAGCATTGCTTACGTAATGTAATGTAACACGATCATCAAAGCTTTTACAGAATTTATATACTGAGTGAGTACATCACAAATCCATTTTCCAAACCGTGTTTTTGGCTAATCCTGAATCACTTCGCTACACCTATAATGTGTGTTTATATTCAGACTCTTTTAAACCGGTCGGGTCCGCACCGTTTCGGAGTAGCCCAGTACCTGCGTGAATCGTCATAGACATTAACAGAGAGAAGTAGCTCCGGCTACAATGTTCTTCTGCAAGACGCAAGTTGTTTATTAAATCCCAGAGCGCCAAAAGATCCGGACTGCAGCTTTAAACAACACATATAATCAAAACTTCCTAATGTTACTGAACTAAGTGGTATAGGACTGTGAAGCTTTGGGGGTGTTGATGGACTCGATCTTTCAAATATATTTAAAAATCTTAATGTATATTAACAAGTTGCTGCATTTTACTTTTTCCTAATTGTTTGACTTTAATATTCAACCTAACACTGTTCGAAAAGCTGACCAAAACAACATAAGTGTGGTATAAGGCAATAAAACAGTACTATATGAAAGTAAATACAGCACTTCTTTCAAATACCAGTCTGTTTTTGAAGACTTGTTGTTTCCGAATGTGATATTTTAAATGTCATAGTGTAGAGCTACATTTTGTGGCATAAGCTGGCATAAATAAAGCTTCTTATATTGCATGTTAAGTGCAAGCAAAATACATTATGCAGTGGTGTAACAGCATCAACCATTTGAAGAACTTCACACCCCAATTTTGGCTTAATTCTTGATGCTGATAAAGACGTTCAAAATTCATGTTGCTCATGGACAACAAGAATGATTAACCAGTCCATCAGGAGTTTGTGAACTGATCCAAGTAGGGAGAAATGCAACAGGCTGGCTCTGCATTTCAATGGTGGATGATAATGACTTAGCAGAATCGGTGGGGAGTGTCACAGGGTGCTTTGTTTTTACATGGGCGAACATCAAATCTACAAGCCTCACACACTGCTAACATATTAGATGTTTTAAAGGTGCACGCAAAATGTACATTTTCTTTTGTTTCGTTTGCTTTAGACAGAGATTTGCAGGGAGGGTGGGATCGTATGCTAGCAGGCTAACGCTAGCATTTCTCAGATCACCCACTGTACCTTTAATATATTGGGTTTTTTTAGATTTACTTTTGGTATTTTTACCTTTATTATGATAGGACAGTCAGCATACAGGAAGCAAAGTGGGAGAAGCTCAACGCCGCTATATGTCGGTACGCTGCACTTTTTTAATGTTAGGATCACTTGTAAGGTAATGCATAGACTTTGTTTTCCACAACTGGGCACTTTTTGTAATCTTCAGGTTTTATTGCTGTGTTTGTGTCTCTCTCTCTTATTTACTACGACATGAGCATGTGCAGATTGGTGGACGGAAGAACAGATGCAGATAGAAAATGTCTTTTTTCTTTTAGAAAAACCTGTTTATCTTGCTCATTAAGACTCAAACCACAGTTATGACAAACACTTTCAAATGCAAATCCTTCCCTTGTAGCGCTAGCGCCCTTTTAAAGATTTTATCATGCTGAAGTCATTTGCTTGAGGGGGTTATATTTCATGCAAGCCTGTGATAAGTAGCTTTAGGAAGAGAGAGCTTTGTCCTGGAACCGAGTCTAAAGTAGATGTGCTGCAAAGCCAGTGCCGCCCTCTCCAATTATGACCGAGCAAAACGGAGCACTTTTAATCAAGCGTGGCCCTCCGTGTGCCATGTGACCTCTGTCATCTGCCGCAGACAAGAGCTCATCCAATCACATGCGTCATCCTTAATACGATGACATCACCTGTACGGGTGCCCTCAAATGTCAAAACAGATGAACGTTTTAATGATCATTTTCCATAAAAACTGCTAATCATCTCCAAGCGTAATCGACTAATAGATCTCGATAAACCCCTTGAGCACTGGAGCATTAGGACACAGAGAACATTGGGAATTTCTGTCCATTTGAATAAACAATTTTCTGGGAAGTGATGTGGAGGTTATAAGGGTCATTTCAGAAATCAATCGATACCATTGTGGTATCATCATTTTGCACCCAAAAGCCTTATGCATTCTAGGGCTGGACGACATAGCTAAAATGTAATATATTTATTGCTATTTTAAGCCTTTTGTAAAATGAAGTGAATGGAAATAATATATGAAAACGCATGAATTGATAAATACAAGGTTTCATCCAAAGAGTCTTAATAATGTTCGTCTGAATACGCAAATATCTGATCAAAAATGTCCTAATGGGGTAAATTAGAAATAACGTCAGCATCATTTACTCAAGAATATTAGCAAAACTTTTTTTTTCACAATTATTCCATAATCCCATTAATCGTTTAGCATTCACGAGACAAACATTATAAAGATATACAACGTTCTGTCATGAAACTCTAGATGGTGCAGGCTGATAGGTCCTTAACTCAATCCACTTGCAATCACATTGTTCTCTATAGGGCACAGATGATTGGTTCCTGCTGTATCAGCAGCCAATGAGCTCACTGCTCAACCTTCAAACACTTGGTTAGCATTTGCTGCAGCAGTGCAGTGCGCATTCAGAAACCCTCCACCTCCCCCAGCTCCACCTGTATAGATCTGCTTCTGGTATTCATGTAAATGCTTTATTGTACAGCAGCAGCATGTCTTACTTGCTCACAGCAGCGTGAGATGTATGTATTGACAGTAAACAAGTTCCGTACTTGCTCTGCAGTAGCAGCAGCAATAACCAACTGTAGCAACAGCAGATCTATTCCGCTAAGACCGAACATGTCAACATCGTCATTCCATGTTAAACACTCAGAGAGTCGTCATGACAGAAGTTAATTTTGATTGTTTTATATCAAAATGTTCAAGCTGTACGATCATAAAGGTACATCTTAAAGTCTACATAATTAGTCAGCGTACTTTGCAAATTTGGAAGACTACAGACACATGCTTAAGACTTAAATTAATGTCACCCAGTTGTAAATTAGCTTCTAAAACAGGCAGCAAGACACAATGGCGTTTTCGAGAGACAGTGAGAAAAGACCTTATTTTGACATTGAGTTCTCTTGGGTTTGACCAATTGCATTTTATATATATATATATATATATATATATACACACATGTACATAACCTTGACAATATGGACAAATAGAAGGCATTCAAACTTTTTTGAGTCACAAGACCACTATCAGTGGAATTTGATTTCCTATGATGAAAGCACACGTTAATTTAGTGCTCTAAAAAAATAGCAGACTTTTAAAAAAAGTCACAAGAAACCCCAAATACATCCCACTCATTTCCCCTCCTCATGAGACCTCGGGCTGAACATTTCCTGTAGGTGCCATCCAGAGGAAGTCTGGAACATGCTACTGCTGCTGTTGAGCTTTCAGCTAACAACACAAACAGGTAGCTCCACAGGACATGCTGAAGGCCAGGCTATTTACTATATAAAGATCCTCCATCTTGACTGTAATTTCCTGACTAATGGGAGGTCAGAAAAAGTGTGTCAAATAAGAGGCTCAAATAAAGGAAGCCATAACCCGTTCTGGATAAATGATGTAATTTATATCTCATATCAAGTAAGCTAGGGACAAGAAGGAAACAATCGTCATCCTACTGTTTTCCCCAGTTTTATCGCCCACCAGGTGATGTGATATGAACGATATATGATATTGAAGTAATAATATATGGCGCTGGTCATGGGTTCCTTCCTCGAAGTATATCTATTTCTCTCTTCGTAGAAAAACATTAAAAAAATATTCAATAACAATAACAATAATATATTATTGGGTAGTCGTGGCCTAATGGTGAGGGAGTTGGGCTTGTAATCAGAAGGTTGCGGGTTCGATTCCCACACCGGCAGGAATTGAAGGTGGGAATTGTGAATAAACAACACTCTCTCCACCTTCGATACCACGACTAAAGTGCCCTTGAGCAAGACACCTAACCCCCAATTGCTCCCCGGGCGCTGTCGCAATAGCTGCCCACTGCTCCGGGTGTGTGTGTTCACTACTCACTGCTGTGTGTGTGCACTTGAGATGGGTTAAATGCAGAGCACCAATTTCGAGTATGGGTCACCATACTTGACAACATGTCATGACTTTCACTTTTCAATCCTTGTTTTCTTTTAAAATCAATTGAGATTTTGAGACACTTACAATGGAAGTCAACGGAGCCAATTTTTGGAGGGTTAAAAACAGAAATGTGAAGCTTACAATTTTATAAAAGCAAGTACATTAATTCTTCTGTTAAAAAGTGTTAATTAATTCAGTTGTAAATCTGTAAAGCTATCACTTTCCATCCACTTATTTTATGTGCATTTTGGGATATTGCATAAAAAATTCTGGATGGAATGCCAAGATGTGCATAAATTCTAAAAACGTTTGAAAAAAACAAACGCATGCGCTCAATTGAGTTGGATGCATTTTTTTTTACCGAATAAATCCTTTGATGCAAAACCATAAACTCGCATGACTTTGCCTCAAAAGTTGATGCGATTGGATAACTGGACTAACCAGTGGACCGAATTCATTGCACCGAATCTCAAATGTTGGTTGACAATTCTGAAATGCCTGAGCCAAAGCTTGTCATCAGAATGATTTGGTTTAATTCCTTCCCTGAAGAGTCTAATAAGATTGCGATCCCGAACACATGACGTTTATTGTGTTTCATGAACACATCGTGAGATCAAAGTCATTTATGATGTAGGAAAACATTGGCTTCCCCGATTGCAGCAACTTCCATTTTCATTCCAGATATTTTGCGGCAATTTCCCAGGAAGTGACGATTTTGTTCTCTTGAACTCATGGGATGGAAAATTTTGAGCATAATTGTGCAACATTTTGTTAAATTTGGACTGAAACATAGCTTCTTTTACTTTTATTTTGAATTTACAGCACTATGTTATCACAGCAACAAATTGGTAAAATTAGATCTAACTTTTAAAATTGCACAAAACTTTAGTGAGTGATTTTTCAAACTAAAATCACATAAACACACACATTGTTTACGTCTTGTGGTTATACTACTGCCAACAGTGAGTATTTTCTTGTTTAAGGGGTTAGTTCAATTAGTCAAATGATCAATTACACACGTTTACGTCGTTCCAAATCCACAAGACTTTCGCTCATCTTTGAGACATAAAGACATTTTTAATGAAATCTGAGAGAATTCTGTTCCTCCATTGAAGCTTCAAAATGTTCATAAAGAGATTGTAAAAATAATCCATATGATGGTTTAGTCCAAGTCTTCTGAACAGACGTTGATCAGCGAATGTACATAGAGCACTCAAATTTGCTAAACAGAAGCTCAAGCGTGCTTGCTTGAAGCCAACGAACGAAAAAGGTTTATTCTCTCGATTTACATCAGCATGTTTGAGCTTCTGCAAGAACCAAGAGGTTTGTTCTCGCGTGTAAAGCAAGTACAGTTAAGCTTCTGTTTATATTTACTGATCAATGTTTATATGTGAATAAAAGCCTAAATTAAATCTGTTTTTCATGTAAAGTGATCGAGTCAGAAAACTTGGATTAAACTGCTCAAATCATATGGATTTATTTTAAGATCTCTTTATGAGTGTTTTAAACCATCAGAGTTTTGGAAGAATAGACATTTAATGAAAGGACAGAAATCTCTCAGATTTCATTAAAAATATCTTCATTTGTGCTCCAAAGGGCATCGGAAGTCTTATGGTTCCGGAACGACATGAGATGACAGAGTTTTCATTTTTGGATTAACTATCCCAATCCCAATGAGGATTGGCTCCATTCACTTGCATTGTAAGCTTCCTGCTGCAATCAAGATTTTGTATAAAGAAAGGGAGGAGGCACATGTAGAAATACATTTTTGCGGTGATCAACATAATGCTCAAATGCCTTAAGCTGATGTTGCGCAAAAAAAAACTGGAATATTCCTTTAAGGTGGCTTTAAGGAGTTTGTTAACATCAAAAAAGTCAGACACTGACTATTGCCGAACTCCCAGGCATGGAATAGTAATCTCTACAGGTTCATTAACTCAACCCGAGAGGATTGCGCTGAGCGTCTTCCAGCGCTCAAAGGACATCCAGCTGTCTGCAATTTGGGTATTGAGAGCAAATCCAATGTGTGTCAGATGATGTGGAACAAGGAGAATGTCTGTTTGAGCGTTGGTTTGTCCGTCAAAGCAGGAACTGGGAGGTGTTCGCCGCTGACCTCGGAGGGCAAGGACTTCCCAGCGCTCCTCTGCAAAACAAGAGCGCGGGCGGCAGCTGACACAGGGACTCTGCTCTGGAAACTTGCTGACCCCCACCCAGACACACAAACAACCACAAAAACGCACATGAAGTACGCTTTCCAGACGACAACACGGCGCAGCGAGGACGTTTGGAGTAGGGAGAGAACGCACCGCAGTCACCTTCCCCCGATATGATCATGCAGGAATGTAGCGATGGATTATGCAAACACAAATGTTTGGGAGGTGATGTCAGATCAGGACCAGGAGAATGGGTGGTACCAACTACTGCTATAGCTGCCGAACGCTCATGTTACACAAGCAGTTGAGATATTCTCACCTCGTTCTGCTCAGGCGCTTCTACAAATGATCCACGGATTCAAATGAAAGCGGACACAGAGGAAGCCAATGGCAGTTGTAGGAAAAGGAAATGAGAAGCTGTGGTGGGAAATGCCAGAATTGTCCATTTCCGACCTTCAGTTTTATTGCAGTCAGTAGTGACACAGCCTTTGGCACAGCTTCACAGGTTAGATGGGAAAGTGGGACAATCTTACATCTTATTCGGTCGGAATTAAATACACGTGGCTGAATATCACAAAAACTGTCAAGTATGTACATGTCCAAGGCATATTTCACCAACAAACCTAGTGTGTTTTGAAAATTAAAGTCTATATTTAGTATCCTTACTCTTATATTAGGATGATTTTTTTCTCATTTCTGTATTGAAAAGAAATAAAAAGTCTTAATTTTTAGCTAAATAATTTTTACGTTTTAATTAATTAATTATTGTAATGAATTATACATTAAAAAAAATCAAGGTACGATTCTTTTATGTATATTCAGTGCTGGGCAGATAGTCTTCCTGATTTCAAATTACATGATGAATATTTTAGTTAGTAACAATCTAGATTACTCATTTTAGGTAATGTACTTGGATTACTTTTTAATTACTTTTAGATTACTTTAGACCTAACTCGTTTAAAATCTCAGGGGTCTCCAAGTGAATATTTTAGGTAAAAGGGGTTTGTCTGGCAAAAAAAGTTTGGGAATCCCTGCATAAAATAAACAAACAATAACAAACATAAAAACAGCAATGACATTATGCATTCAAAGTTTACCAGGTTTGAGTTATTTTTGTCCAGATCAATAATTAGAGAAGGTCACTGGATATGACGAAGACATAGTGCTTTACAGCGATATATCAAGTGTTTAGTAACTTGAATAATTATTTATCTTATACAAGGTGTAAAATAGAGGTTTTTGTCCTCAAATTTAGAAGTGTCACAAATTCACTTGCATGACATTTACATGGCCATTCTATATTGTGAATATAGTCAAAACAGTATGAGACAAGAGTAAAAAAAGAATTGGGGTGACTCAATAAATTATGAATAATTTACTACCATTGTCTGAATAATATGTAATCATGTAATCCATAAAAAGTAACTGTAATGTAATCTAATCTAAAAAAAGTACTAAATTTTTTGGAATCTGATTACGTAATCCAGATTATTTGTAATTCCCAGCACTGCGTATATTATAATATTTAATTTAAAAAGAAAGAATTAAAAAAAACCTGACATTACAGTAGTATAATTAATTATGTTACAATGCGAAATATTATTTTCCTTCCCTTTTTTTTGTATCGATTTTGTGGTTTAATGTGACCTGCACATGTTTTCAACAGATTAACTTGCTATGCAGTATTTTTTTCATGAATTAGGAAGCAATTTAAGACCATAAAATATGAGGAATGTTCCATCTGATATAAGAAGTGGGGGGCTGTTCATTTACTCATTTGCTCTTGCTAATGCAAGCACCAGTATCTTGTTGTCCAGATATATAAACAGAGATACCTTTATCTAGATATCTTTTTATAAAAAAAAAAATGACATAATTAAATGAATAAAAACAGGAAAAATATCATAAAAAAACATTAGGGCAAATATAGACTACTCTCCCAGAAAGGTCATAAAAGGTATCAGCAAACTTACTACGTCAGTTTTCAACTGTTGCTATTATAGGCTGTAACTGCCCAGGGTGTTTGCCATGTGTATTTGCATACTATTTACATGACAGGATTGATGTTAAGGAGATACCTTCTAAAGCGTGTATTTACCTGTTCCACTTTAAGGAGAGCAGAACTTGCATGGAAAGCATTTTCTTTACAATTAAAAAAACAGAATTGCTAATGGAGTAGCAAGAAAATGCCAAAAGAACAGAATAAGGAAGTACTATCCATTCCATAAAACCTTCACTGAACTCTCACAATCTCTATTGCAAATGCATTAGTCAAATTCCCTTTGTAATGCATTTGCCTTGGCATACTCAAGACATTTACAGGCCAGCAAATTATATGTGAGTTGAACTCTTCATCGATCCAAAAGCATGTGAACGAATTTAAACCATTCAATCTGTAACCAGCCCTAACCGTCCGTCCGGTTCTTTTTCTCCTAAAAACACCTTACAAGAGGAATCCTGAGCTGCTTAAAATATCTCTCCACATGAGGATGTCAGTAATGTCAGATGACAGCAATTCAGTGCTGTTAATGGCTGTCATTGTCCAGCACCAGCCTGTTTAAGTGGAAGGAATTTTTTTAGATGGGACAATTAGTCCTTTTGGCACAGGCTTTTCCATGTCCAGCTCATTTGAGAATGCCTGCAAAATGTCCATACTGGTTTTTGTTTTTCTTGGCCTTGCGGACAGAACATTTTTGGACCTCGGGATCATAATGGATCTAAAGGAATAGTTCTGCCAAAAGTGAAAATTCTGTCATTATTTACTGTCACGTTGTGCCAAACTTGACAAAGACAAAAATAGAAATATTATTTTTAGCTTGTTACGCAACTCTTGATATACAACAACAGCTCAAAAAAACCCAAAAAACCCAAATAAAGCACAATAAAATATTTCATATACCAATTATTCTGACAAATAATGATAGGAGTTTCATGTTCGTAACCCAGGCTCATTGGAAATACAGTGTGTACCTGTCGCAACATTTCTGCAAAATGATGTTTTTTCTTTTTGCGTGTTCTGAAATGTGTCCAGTGAGAGGCACTAAAAGTGTCTATCCGAAACAGATGAACATGAATCTGACAGCATTTTATTACATTGATTGTCTTATGTATTGTAGCAAAAATACATTCAAAAGTAAAATATCCAGTGAGTTATGCTAAAATTTTGTAATTTTAAAGAAATTTAAACAATAAATACCGTTTTGTGGCTTTTTAATGTGACAGATTGCCGTAGCGCCTCATTTCAAGCGGCTCGTGAACCGATCATCCCTTCCTGATAATTAATCTATAGCATCAAATAAACATGAATGTTTCAAGCTCGGAAATTCGTCAGTACCATTTTTGAATTCCACTGACGTTAATCTACTAACTCCCCAGACTGCTTTGTCGTACATAACAGTGGATTCGACGTTATGATTGGTTAGATCGCCTGTCAATCAAACTCCCTGCGAAGGGTCAATTCACTATGGTAAACGTATTTTGATGTCTTAACATCCTATTGTGCAAGTAACTATAGGTCTTCGTTAATAATAATCTGCCCTTTTAACTTTAATTTGTAAGAAAAATAAATAAAAGTTTTAGGACCTTTTTACTCCTGGTATTAAGAAGCATTTTGGTCGCTAAATACAGGTGTAAACAGGGTCTAAAATGTTTTGAGTTTGTCCACTTCGACCACTTCCAGAGGTAGTCGAAAACGCATTCGACCGGATTGCTTACATAGTGTAGATGCTCATGTGATCGAATATGTTCGAACAGCCACAAAAGAACGACTACTGTCTGTAAACATTACAAGAAGTGCGCTAAGCAGACGTGATTTAAACTTTGTCGGCCGAAGACGGTTTGAAGATGAAAAATATACCAAGTACTAGGGCTGCACGATTTATTGCACGATGCGAAAAATTACATTGAACTTGAACGTGATTTTCATTTCAACGCGATTCTAAGTGTGATTATTTTGTTATGCGCAGCTTGTCAATGAAGTATGACTCCAAATGCTAATCCATCTGAAAGCACGGCGAGTTTGAGTCGCTTATAAGGTACATCTGAAAAAGCAACGCAAGCTTTCCAGACATGAGAAGCATTTAGTAACATCTTGTCCAACAAAATACAACATTTAATAACATGTTTTTACTCCAAACTCACTTCATAACGACAGTTGAGCTTCTGTGAGATGATGAGTTGTGTGTTTATTAGTCATGTTTAATCAGTAAAAGTGTTTCAATCTTCTGTTTCTTCAGCTACAGTGATATGACGTGTGTTATCTTCTTCTGCAGCAGGCTGTATTTTGAGTTTCTGCAAAAGAGTGCCCTCTGGTTTTCAGATGGAGAAGCATTTACTACTGATCACAGAGTCGTACAGCTCTGACAAGCTGCGCGTTGAATAATCGCAGCCTTTGCCAAATCGCGTGCGATTTAATCACGATAAATCGTGCCGCCTTACACGTTCTCACAATATTCGGCGTGTTCTTGCGGCTATGAGAGCAGAAACGAAAGCTGCTGCTCTCCGAATGTTATTCCGTCGTCTCCGGTCGCGTTCATATGTAAATTGCGTGAGCTTATTTATTGGAAAACCCCGTACATTTACCTGCCCATACACCCTCCGCTCGAAGAAAACAGGACAGAAGTGATCGAAAGTGGACAAAAGAGACGGATTAAAACACCAGGTGTAAACGGGAATGTGTCTGCCTCGTCTACTTGTGATCCGATCTACCAAAATGCATCTTAATACTTAATTGTAATCTGGGCCTTACTGCAGCTATAGTGTTAATTGTAATAAGAAAGTGCACTGAATGAAATGTATAGTGTATGTTTTTGGAGTTTTGCAGGCACATTTTTTTCATTGAGCCTATGTTGAATTTTTGAGTGAACTATTCCTTTAACGCACTGTTTTTTGATTCAAGGGGTATTGACCTTCACTTATAAGGTAAACATGTGTCTGCTTTTCCTCTTCCCAGCCCCAGCTGCCCACTTATTTTGACATGAGCAGTTCCTGTGCAGCTCCACATAAGACAGGGCTGCTTTCTGTGGGAGACAATGAGGAAATGACCTAGCATGTGTGCATCTGAGGACACGCAGATACGGGCTCTCCCAATAAAACCGAGAGAGAAGGAAGGAGAAAGAGAGAGCGGGAGAATGGGATGACATCATGGCAAAGTTAGGTAGGAGGATGGAGAAGTCCTGTAATGCAACACTGTAGATAAACACGAGACAGCTGTATTTATGAGATCTAAGACCGAAGGCCTTCCCAGCTTTTGTGCAGGACGCATTATCTGCTCTGGCAAACCCGGAAAGCAACGGTCTCCAACGTTCAGGCACCAAAGAAGGATGTGAGGCATATCCACATATCCAACGGTGGCCTCCAGTTTACAATAATGCAGCAACTGACTACTAGCAAGCTAATATCGGATGAAAGAGGAGCGGTAAACAGTTTCTGGCCTTTTAATAGGAACAGTTGCGTAGACAGCTGTCCAAAACAGAATTAGGAGGCAGACGGTGTCTCTGTGGTGTCTTCTAACCCCATTGTGCTCAGCTTCTTTAGTTCAATTAAGTCTGGATTATAATAGTCATAATCTTATTATAAAGCAGGTATTATTGGTGGTCGTCCCGAGCAATAAATGTGTGTAATGTTGTGTTTTAATGACAGAACTAATCAAAGTTTTTACATTGCAGATGCTAGTGCAAAACAGGCTGCACCTGCTAAGGCTGGGACAACAATAAAGTCTATATTGACCGGGCTGATTAATATTTGGCCAATTTGAAATGGATCTGCATTGGCAAATAATGTGGTCCTGACTGATGCATGTTGGTCTATTATCAGCAACATCAACTAAACATGCCAGTGTGACCAATAAACAGCAGTTAGTTCCTCCTTGTGTCAATTCTGAAATGTACTGACTGCCTTGTCATCATATTTTACTTACAATGCTTTCAGTGAACTGAGGAAATGTTGTGTAAAACGAGTATTTCTTGTGATTTTTACCAATTTTGCATCTCAGGAGTCGTCATTAAAAATGCATTCAGTAAGTTTTTGTTTACGTTCCGATAGCCTGATTCGCCCCAAAGCGTTTTGGACTATACTGACACCTATTGGTCTGGATGCATTGAGTTTAATCTGCTGCAGTTTCATACCATGCTACTAGACTTTTACATTTATGCTTCGTAAAACCCGTGACTGTTGAGAAAGTTATATAGAGTCAATTACGTGACATGGCAGGTCATGTGATCTCAACACATCACCCACAAGCAGGCGACGCACGCCATATATAAGCCTTCCTTTTTTATTAAAAATGCTGAAGACTACTTTCTTTACGTGTAAAGCGTTGCGTACCATTATCAAAAATGTACTGACTGCGCCTTTAATTTGTGCAATATATAAATCAGCTTTAAATCTGCCGCCCATCATGATCTGCATTAAAACCAGCCACATTTCCATTTTAGTAATTGTGAACATTTCAAATGTCATAATTCAGATTGGTTTATCTTTATGAATGCTATATAAAAAAAAAAAACCTCTGCTCTATTATGCTATTATGTATGATATTCATATACATATACAAGTATAAATGTATATCAATATATCAGATATATCCTAAATATCATCTGCTGAAAAAAAGCCAAGTTGGTCAGAGTGTTTTAGAGGTGTTTTGGGCATTTAATAGCTGTCCGAACAGCTAAACGAATGCTTAGCCTGGCAATAAGCCCAATTAGTCTAGCCTAACCTTAGGTTTAAGCCATTTTTTAATGTCATTTAAAACAGTGAAGTGCATTTTGTTGACTTATTAACTAATATTCACCATTACTATCTATTTCATTAGGACTAATAGATTGCAACCAGAGAGTTGGATAATAAAAGTTGTTTTTGTATATATATATATATATATATATAAAGCACAAGATTCTGACTTACATATCTCCGCAGCTTCTTCTCGGGTGGCGACTTTCTCAACCATCCCTGACAGATGATTTCCCCTCCGCTCATTTTACGAAAAGGAAAAAAACAAAAAACAAACAAACACACTACAACAGTAATATCACTCTGAAGTCCTCAGATGATGCGGGTCCATCTATGTTGAACGCGTGAGGAACTGTGCAGTGGCTGTGAATCTGCAGCGCTGCGGCGCGTCATTTAGTGATGATGGGACGCGTCCTCTGAGCTCCGCGGGACTCACTGTAAACACTGCGCGCGCGCGCGCGAGAGAGAGAGACGCCTAAGACTGAGAAACGCTCGAGTTGTGCGAAGATGTAGGAAGTACTGTTGGTTGTCTGCTGTTTGTTTTCCCACTCACACACGCACACCACGCCCACTGAGTTGAAGGGACGGGACTCTCTCTCTCTCTCGCGCGCGCGCGCGCTCTCTCTCTCTGTGTGTGTTGGGATGAACACACAATGAAGCGTGCGCCGGCTCACACAGCTCGATTCTAATACTAGATTACACGCTTTTTAAGTCTATATAAAGTTTGTCAGAACATAAACTTCAAGGGATAGTCTACTGGCCAATGTTATCAAGTGAGCCTCAGCAGTGTTTCCCAGGATTAGAACCAACCGTCACTAACTTTACGGAGAGTGTCAATTAGTTTGGGAAACGTACCACCTAGTGGACAGATGTATGTAACGCAGGATCTTACTATCATTCTTATTATATTATACATTTAAATGTGGATTAAGTTGTCACAAACAAAAACAGTCTTATTGTTTAATTAAAAAAATGCTAGCCAATAGCTTTAATGATTGATTCTTTAGATAATTAGTCTAGTATGTCAGTAGTTTGACAGCCTGGATGAGCGGAAGTGCTTGTGCACATTAGACTAGTAAACATGTTTTGTGATTGTTGTTTCTGAGTCATATTGTAATTGTAAAAAAAAGTCACTGCTTCTTTTTATCACAATTTGTTTTTTCCCCCTCACAGTTGTTGAGTTTGCGTTTCACAATTCTGACTTTTTTTCTCTCAGAATTGCGAGATTTAAACTTGTAATACTGACTTTTTTTCTTGCAATTGTGAATTTAGTAAGTTAAATGTCATAATTATGACTTTTCTCAATACTGCAATTTAATATCTCATAATTCGTACTTTCCTCAATATTGTGAGTTTATCATAATTATGACTTTTCTCTATATTGTGAGTTTATCATAATTATGACTTTCCTCAATATTGTGAGTTTATCATAATTATGACTTGTCTCTATATTGTGAGTTTATCATAATTATGACTTTTCTCTATATTGTGAGTTTATCATAATTATGACTTTTCTCTATATTGCGAGTTTATATCTCATAATTCGGACTTTATAACTCACAATTGCAACTTCACATCACACAATTCTGAGGGAAAAAGTCAGAATTGTGAGATAAAAACTGGCAATGACCTTTTTTGTGTTTGTTCCACATTTATTAGTGTTCCAAAGTATTCTACAGTATTTAGATTAAGGTACTAAACTTGAGTAATGTAACAAAATACATTACAAATGACTTTTTAAAGCATGTATTTTGTAATCTGTAGGGAAATACATTTTAAAAGTAACCGACCCAGCCCTGCTTATTGTTTAATTAAAAAAAAAAATGTTAGGCAATAGCTTTAATGATTGTTTCTTTACATAATTAGTCTATAGTTTGACAGCCTAGATCAGTGTTTCTGAACCCTGTTCCTGGAGACACACCAACAGTCCACATTTTGGATGTCTCCCTCATCTGACCCCTTTATTTTCTATCTTGGGGTTTCTGCTGATGAGCTGATGGGTTGATTCAGGTGTGTTTGATTAGGAAGAGTTGCAAAATGTGTAGTGTTGGTGTGCCTCCAGGAGCTGGGTTGGGAAACACTGGCCTAGATAAGCGGAAGTGCTTGTGCATATTAGTAAACATTT
>CM074284.1:7014876-7084876 GCA_037194245.1 Opsariichthys bidens | reverse complement strand
GAAGCACATTTCCTGCCTCTATCATATGACTGATTTTTGCATTTATAGCTATCGAGTCTCCCCTTTTTGTTGTTGTTGCAGTGCGGCAAATTTGGTCTGGGAAGCACTTTCTAATAACTTTTATTAATAACATTAACTTTATTTATTTTTGTTTTATTTATATGTTCATGTTTGTATATGTATTAGTTTTTTTTGTTATTTTTTTCACACTGGTCAGGGAAAATGTGTCATTGTCAATGTTGGCCGCTCTGTATAGAAAGCGCAATAGATGGAAACATGAAAGTGAACGAACATTCACGTGTATACAGCTGGTTATATACTCATATTGAATGTATATCATCTACTGATCTGTTATGCATGTTTGTTTATAACATTTATTTGATACTTCAATAAACAAGAAATTTGTTATGTAATCAACAAAGAGTAAATACAGGATGTCCCAAGATATTCTCTTTTGGAAGTAACTGTTCCACATCACAAGATCAGAGATTCTGTCTTAGAAGTTGAGAATGTATATATTGCAATTTTAACTTTAAAAATTGAGTGTTTAATTCTATATATATAAAAAAGATGAATACTAAGAGAATTTCAAAGCTGTTTGATTTTACAATAATATTATAATCTATAAAAGTCAAATCTTTTTTATAAAACGGTGGTTCCTAAAGCTTGTTTCTGGAGCTTCTGCAACTTTGGACATTTTGTATGTTTCCCAAATCAAACATACCTGATTTAAGACATCAGCTCATTAGTAGAGATCCCAAGACCTGAAATGGGTGTCAGATAGAAGAGACATCAAAATGTGGAGTGTCGGGGCTCCAGGAACCTCAGTGAAGCAAATGAAAGACAAGCACGTTTAATCATTTTTTCTTTAATTTTACAAGCATTTCAAAGCAGGCAGGAGTGTGAGAATCTTGCAAATGGAATCACATCTTTGATATTGTGGAGTCCCAGAATGCACAGCAGGTACCTCTCAAAGCCCATCCCGAAACCACCGTGGGGGACGGAGCCAAACTCCCTCAGCTGCAGATACCTTTCAATCACAAAGATGCTCTCAGGAGGCGTTTATACGACACCGTTTTCAACTAAAAAGGAAAACTTTATATGCGTTTTTACTGTTAATTTACATGACAATGGAGCTTTGAGGGCCTGAAAAAGTAAACTTTTAAAAACAAAGTAAATTTGTAACGTCATGTGAAATAAATAAATAAATAAATAAATAATGCAGCAATTTGAATCGTTTCCCCATTTGCACAAATCAGCTAATCTTTTTCACAGCGATGTTGTCTGTGCGCGAAAAACACAAAGGAACAGCATTTTTAATACATCACTGTCATGTAAACACCCCCTCAGTTTGGAATAAAAAAAAAAAGTTCTTCCAAACCTACCATGCATACGTGTCCTTCAATCCAGCCCTGTGAGAAGAGGGAAACATGCAGGAGATGAGAGTGAATAGAACCAAGTAAAACATCTGTGAAAATCTGTGGTCAAAAAGGATTTACAAATCGACTTCTCAATTGATCCCTTCTGAAAAACTGATGTGGCTTCGGATGGCAAATGTCAAAAACAATGTAATTTGAGTAGGAATTTTTACAGGGGTGGTGGAAAAATAACATAAGAAAAAAAACACTGACATTGTGAATTCGGACGAATAAAATCACTGACTACTGCCCCGTAAATGTTGAAATTACCTTATGCCCACATGAGAGACAATTACAATATGAAAGGGGTTATTGGTAATAATCAGAAATGCTTCTTAAGCAGCAAATCAGCATATTAGAATGATTTCTGAAGGATCATGTGACACTGAAGACTGGAGTAATGATGCTGAAAATTCAGCTTTGATATCACAGGAATAAATGAAATATTAAAATATATCAACATAGAAAACAGTTATTTCAAATTGTAATAATATTTCACAATTGAGCAGAAGAGACTTCTTTCAAAAACCTTAATAAATCTTACCAACCCGAAACTTTTAGCACATATTATATTTTATTACTTCTCACAAAGCGAAGAGGAATTATTTTCTAATTCTCACTGCGCTAGTCGTTGGCTCAGAAGTTCTAGTCTCTCTTCTCTCAGGGATCCACCACAAAGCTCCCCGACTCCAGGCACCAAGAGGTCCACGGCGGCCGCCTGTCCAAAAAAAAAATAAAAAAAATAATCAGCAATGATTGAAAGAGCAGTGAGTGCGTGAAGGTGAGGAAAAGAAAGAAGAAACAGAACATGCTGAATTCAAAAATATCCATATCTTTACTTTAGGCTTCAAACACTTAATATAAACATTTAAAATTTTTACACAGATGAAAAATCCTTGTGAAAAAACGTGTAGAAAAGAGTGATGGCAAGAGCTCATTCTTACAGTGTGCTTGGGCTGGTCCTGGTTGTCTCGGGCATAGAAAGGCTTTAACTCATAGGGATAGTTAATGACAAACAATGGGACGTTTCCGCAATGTTTCACTAGGAACTTCTCATGTTCTGTCTGAAGATCACAGCCCCACTAACGGAAAGCATTTATCAAAGAAAGACAGAATAAATATTCTTAAAACAATATTACATCCAATCTGTATATAAAACGATAAATATTCTCAAACTGACTTAAACACTACCAATGAAAAGTTTGGTTTCGGTAAGACTTTTACATGTATTTTTTTTTTTTTAAGAAGCCAATTTGATCAAAAATAAAATAAAATTAAATTAAAATAACTATTTTTATATATCTTTTAAAATTAAATTTATTCCTGTCGTGGCAAAGCTGAATGGGTCTCTTGATCCTTCAGAAATCATTAAAATATGCTGATTTACTGCTAAAAATATTTTATTATTATCAATGTTGAAAACATTTGTGCATCTATTTTTGTGATACAGCATTTATTTGAAATAGAAATCATTTATAAGATTAAAGAGTCATTTTGAATCAATTAAATGCATCCTTGCTGAATAAAAGTATTAATTTCTTATTGACCCCAAACTTTTGAATGATAATGTTCATTTCACGCATTACATGTATAGTAACTATTTAAAACAAACATATGCTGTAATTTACTTGCCTCTGAACTGAATGAAAAGTTCTGTGAACTGCTCTTTAAAATGTCTATCGCCTCAGTGTAAGAAATGCTGTGGAAATCAAAATAAGTCGATTTAAAAGAGAGCAATAAAAACACAGATCTCACAGTCACACAACCAAAAATTACATTCTTTTTGAGAGAATACTTTCTTGTTACAACTTCATCCTAATCCCAAACTCAAGGCCCAATTTGAAAAGTAAATAACTGAAATATAATACATACACATTAAATTTTCTTTTCAACATGAGATCCACTTGGTCCTGAGGATGTTCAAAAGAGTTGAAAGAGTTTATAACAGCCAGAAATAAACTCTCGATGCTCTTTGCATAAGAAACAATAGTATTGTTTGTCATACCCTGTGTCCTGGTGCCATATATTTGTGAAATAACTCCACATCCTCTGCGCAATGGGACAGCACATGCTCTGTGGTCGCCTTAAATAAATCCTCCATTACCTGTAGAAGCATAGCATAATTTTATTCAATGCCATGTCAGCATCTGAGGCTATTTTCACGCAAAAACTCAATTACAAATATCGCATAAATACAAAAAATACCTAGCAAACAACAATATAAATAATATTATACAAGATTTTTTCAATTAACATGATAAAATTGTATATACATTCCTGTATACATTGGATTGATTTTAATAACTTTAATGTGCACCAAGCACTAGGAAAACACAAGTATCTGGACTCCCTACTGCATTACCCTCAACACTGATGAACACGGGATCAAATCCATTTAAAACCACAATCAGTTGCTTGATAGTGCATGTAACTGAGTGAGGAGTAGTGCGTTTTCTACCTTCATCAGGTCGTCCAGTGACTCAGTGAAGGCAATCTCTGCCTCGACCATGTAAAACTCTGCCAAGTGTCTCCTGCTTTGAGAGTTCTCCGCTCTGAACGTAGGACCGAATGTGTACACTGCTGAAAAAGCCCTACAACAGACAACCAGCAATCACTAAATAGCTTAGCATTCAACTTTAGTTAATGATTCTCAGAAAGCTACAGATCTAATATAGCATAAATCCATTTTGTAATGACTATTCAATGCCACAATGAAGTAAATCTTTTTCAATTGCTTTTTTAAGCAAAAATGACATGCAACACAACTAGAGCTTGCAACTAACGATTATTTTTCGATTATAGTCGACTATCTAAACGATATTTTTATTATATTTTTTTTTTTTATATAGTGATTTTTTTTTTTTTTAAGAAGTTAGAAGAAATAATTTAGCAGTTGAATGGTGTGTAAAAAACTGGGGACACCGCCTTATATGTAATAATACGATTTTGATTTTGATTAAAAATTTATGTGTTGTGTGTCCGTGTGGAGACGACATTTTTTTAAAATGTTTGACGAGTGTCAAAGACTTTCTTACAGTCTTAAAAGGAAACTCTGATAGTACTCCACAACTTTTAAACGTCCTAAATAACTGATAGCCCTAATAATGAAATAAAACTAAGCTCAACTTTTGAATATTAATACATGTGTACGACTAGTTTTTGACTTTACCCTGCCATCACCTCCAGGTGCAGCTGTCCTGAGACTGTTAGATAAGCTGGCACTGAGAAGAAATGTGGGTTTGGGTCATCCGAGTCGGTTTTATCACCTGCGGGCTTCGGAGAACATAAAGAACAATGAGCTACTTTAGATTCAAACAGGAATTACTTGTTAGTAATCTCACAATTCACCCTTTAACTAAACAATACAGAAAATCTACAAATGATCAAAATCTGAGTTGCACCTCAACTCGGAAGAGTTCTCCAGCTCCTTCACAGTCATTTGAGGTGATTACAGGTGTGTGTATCTGCACATAACCGTTATCCTGGAACAACAATTAACACAATGAATCTACAAGAGAGCTGTTCACATGCAATCTACATGAGAATTATATATTTTTTTTAATAATGCATGCTTAAATCATACAGGATTTATATATTTATACAACAAATTAAAAAACAATTTTTCGTTCTGAATGAAAATAAGACCTGTAGTTAATGCATTAACTAACATTAAAGGTGCAGTAAGCAATTTCTAAGAAACACCTTGGTGTTGATCATTGAAATACTCCCAAACATACACACCCCTCCCTTCATTGCTCCGCCCCCAAAATGCACAAACGCGTATCGCAAGAGTGGATGTCTCAATATCAATGCTGAAGTGAAGCAAAATAATGCTTCGTGAAACAAAGCGAAGATGGTGAATGAACAACATGGAAGAGCAAAAAATGAACATACAGTACACAAGTATATACAAGCAAGAGTTTGCTGTTAGTCACCAGCAGCTCCAGATAAACAGTGAAACGCAAAACTTTCCTGTTACTACAGCTAACATTACAACGACAGCAGATCTTGGTTCTGTGAAAGAGCAAAACCAAATGTGCTCACAGAAACAAACGCAAGCTCGCATCTGTTTTTTTCCTCCTCCGCCCTTCATTCCCTAGCACTGGAAAGCTTTTCTAATATTAACACGGGTCCTAAAGCTCTTGCTTTCTCTTTTGTAATGTCTCTCAGGTATCTCTCTTCTAGTCTTTCTTCAAATATCTCTCTAGCTCTCTCTCTCTTTCTCCACTGCTATTTTTATGTAAGGACACGCCCCTTACTGCTGATTGGCTACAAGTGTGATCGGTCCATTCCACTTTCACCTGTTTGTTGTTAGTTCATGTTACTTCAGGTGATAACAACATATTAACAGATACAGGTTTTGATTTTCATAATGTATTAGTAAATCTTAAAATTAATACGAAGGTAAATGTGTGCTTTAAAAGTACTTTTCATTTTTAGTTCACGTTTACTAATATGGTTGACTAATGTTGTCAACCTGATTGTATGGTATTAACAAATATGAACTATATCAAGTATATTCACTCAGCAAGGACGCAATAAATTGAACAAGTGACAGTAAAGACATTAATGTCACAAAAGATTTCTATTTCAAATGAAATTCTTAGAATCATTAAAGAATCTTAGAAAATGCATCATGGTTTCCAAAAATATGAAGCAGCACGACGGTTTTCAACACTGATAATACTAAATGTTTCTTGAGGAGCAAACCAGCATATTAAAATCCCTTCAGAAGGATCATGTGACACTGAAGACTGGAGTAATAATGATGCTGAAAATTCAGCTTTTATAAACAAATAAATTACGTTTTAAAATATAGTAAAATAGAAAACAGCCATTTTAAACGGCAATAATATTTGCAGTAATAAAAATGCAGCTTCAGTAAGAGACATCGTTAGAAAACACTTAAAAAAAATCAAACTTTTAAACAATAGTGCATTTATAGTGACTTTAATACCCTGAAGAATGACTGGATAGCAGTTGAAGCCTCACTGCGTATCCTGAGCAGGGAGCTGAAGGCATTTGTTCGGCATCTGAGGTGAGGAAACTGCCTGACGTACTCCAGAGAATGACGCTCCTTTATCTTGAAAGGAAACTCCTAGAGCAGACAATACAGTGTCACTATAGCAAGTGTGATCTATTCATGACTTTTTATGAATCGCTTTTCATCAGTTTTATCGCTCTGATTCAATTTCAATGTAAAGACGTACCACAGGATTGCATTCGCCAACCACTTCAATGCGCTGAGCTTGTAACTCCACATTCTGCCTCTTACTCGGGCTCTTCTCTAAGGTGCCAGAGATGTCAACAGCACAGCCAAATGTGAGGTCTCTTGACAAGAAGGGAGGATATATCAAGAATACACATTTACAGGGGACCAAATGAGTCTCTGAACACATAACAATGTCATTTTAGGACCCGCCGCCTTTAGTTACTGTTGCTATGTCCAACAAGCCAAGCACTCTCACGCCACACATCATGTTCTCACGTAGTGAAAAACAAATCCTGGAGCAAAGAGGACACTGACAACACGTCGAAAGACAAGTTTCAAATATTGTACTTTTTTTAAAGAAGTTCTTTAATGTGTTGAGACAGATCGCTGTAGCTCCTTCAAGCGACTCGTGAACCTACTAGTTCATTTATAGCATCAAATAAAAATGACTGAACATCAGAAGGAATGTTGTTTCAAGTGCGGAAAGACGCGAGTACAAGTTCAAATGCAACAACGTTAATCGACTAACGCCCGTGACTGCTTTGTCGTGCAAAATGGCAGATTCTGGGTTTTGATTGGTTAGATCGCCTGTCAATCAAACTCCCAGCGACGGGTCAATCAAAAGGCGATTTTTAGTAGATCACTTGAAGTTCATACAGGTGTCATGATCCACAAACATTTGACAATCACTTACTTGATGTCTTAAAGGTATACCATGTAACTTTATTTGTTACAAATGAACAAAATTTAAATAATGAGACAATACATCATCGGTCCTTCTTCCAAAACATGTTTTTGTCAAACCCTGATTCACTATGGTAAACCTGTTATAAGCGTTTATATTTTAGACCTGTCTGGATGGTTTTTACAGGAAATTGTGTAAATACGTCAGTCTTCGGTGCATGTCTCAATACTAGAAAAGCTACTCCGGCTACTTTAACGCGTGTATCGTGTGGAAGTGCCATAGGTTAGTTGTCACAACGATTGAGAAAAATTGACATGGCTAAATCTCCAACCTCTGGGGAATCACCTGTTTTTAAAAAAAAACAAAAAAAACACCAAACAGAGGACAGTCTGCTCTCTGCTGGTAAAAAGCTTGAGATCACTTCCATCTAAACTGGTTACATCTCTTAAGCCTAGCAGTGAATGTTTTTAACCACTAGAGGGCCAAAAGTTACATACTGTACCTTTAAATTGGAACAGTATATATTGTTTAATAATTTAAAACCTCATTTTGTGAAATGTTTTCGAAAAGCAGCTATGCTTGTGCTTGAATGTCATTAAAATGTCACATGGATTGTTATTTTAATGCAATGATATTCATACGTCTTTGTGTGGCTTAAGTGTCTAAATAACCTTTGAAGTCGCTGTATATATCAAGACGCTCATGACATTTGAAATAATAATACATATTCATTCAAGCTCAAAGATGGTGTTAACTGCAGAAATGCACATGAACAGAATAGCACCTGGTATTCAGGTGTGAGCCGGCAACAACCTGTAGAGGCTGCAATGAACTTCCATCGTTCACATGTAAGAAGAGGTTGTCTTTCTGTGGTCTGACGGATCGAACCCAGCCCTGGAGGAACAGCATACATGTTAACATATGACATTACTAGGGGTGTGACGAGATCTCGTACCACGAGATCTCGCGAGACTAAAACGTGACGAGATTTCTCGTCGAGGTGAAAAGTTGTCTCGTGGTGCTATCGGTGTGAGGGTGAAATTATTATTCAAGATGCCCCCGCCACTTTCAAATCGTTTGTGTGGAAACATTTTGTTTTTTGGCGCAAGAATAACACACAAGACACAAACAATGTGTAAACATTGTAAGAAAACTATGCCGTACACCTCGGCCAAGGTTGTACAGACTCTTAGGGGCCGTTCACATATCTGCGCACCTGGCGCACCGCAGGTCATGTGACGAGAACCAACCGATGGTCGTGGAGAGCACGGTTCATGGTTGCATAGCAACGACAGACGCGACAGAAGCGCAAGCTCCCGAACGCTTGCAAAAGAAGGAGGAAGCGACGCGGCCGCGCTTTACACGCTTTATTAGGCGCGACATGTGAACGGCCCCTAAAGAGGCAGAAAGCATCGCTATCACTGCTGACGGTTGAACTTCTCAGTGTACATACTAACTATATAACAATTACAGCCACACAATCAATAGTGACTGGGAAATGGTCAACTTTGTACTGCAGTTAAAGTGACACTTAAAGTGTCATTTGAATTTTTTATGTTTATTTTATTTATACTGTTTATTTTATGTTCAATCTATAGAAAGAAGTTCAGTGAGATTTCTCATGTGAAATTATACAAGGCAGAAAACAATTGGTTGATTTTTGTGGCAAAACATTTAGCAGTGTTTGCATGTTTTTTTACGGCAAATAATTCATTAAAATAGAAGTAAAATGACATGCATTACCAGTTGATTTCCAAATGCACCAACATTTTTGCATTTTATGATTTTCAGTTGAATAAAAGACTATTTTCCCTTCATACGTTTCATTATTGAGGATTTCTTAAAAATACTATAAAAATCTTGTCTCGTGAACCCAATCTCGTGTCTCGTCTCGTGGGATAGTGGTCTCGTCACACCCCTAGACATTACCAATTTGACTTTTTTCACCCCCTTGCTACTCAAATTTATCCATTAACAACAATCTCTAACAATGTAAACCAGTGTAATATCATTGAGATACTTTTATTGTATTTTTTTATTTTGAATGTAATTTTTGTTTTCATTTTAGTTAGTTGTATTAAATTTACTTTTTCTTCATTTATATTATTTAAATTGTGTCTAATATATATATATATATATTATATATATAGATATATATATACATACATACATACATACACACACATATATACATATACAAACATACATAAATACATATATGTGTATATGTGTATATATATATATATATATATATATATGCGTGAATAAATATATATACACATATACATATATATACACACATATACATATATATATACACACACATACATATATATATACATACATATATATATATATACATATATATATATATATATTTATATATATAAAATATGTAAATTTAATCTTTAAATTTTAGTTAAATATAATCACCCAGGTTCATACATGTCACCAGCCAACAAAAGCGATTTCCACCCCATTTCACATCATTTATTTTCTGTTGACAGACTTTTGTGGGGTGAATGTCATTTTAAAAAGGAGTACTATCCTCTAATAGTCTGACTTGTTAGTATGTATGCTAAATATACACACAAATAATATTTTTAATTTTTGCATACTTTTACAGGTCGACTGGAAAGGTATAACAATAATATTATGTTTACAATTAACATTTGCATTGATCGAATATTTAATCTCTGCTCTTTGCTGATCCTACAGTCTCTTTGCTGAACAAGTACACCAACGTTTGAAGAAAAGAGCAACTAAAAAAGTAAAGTCTGATCCCTGTAACAAGAATAACTGAGCGGATGGTTAAAGTGTTTTCAGTGTGATTTGCATATTAATATCTCACCTGTATCCTGACATTGCATCCGGTCTCACTGCTCGCGAGGGCATCAGATACTCTCATTTTCTGGGACATCATGCGTCTGCAGAGTCTTTGAGACAACTTTGAGCTAAATCTGCAAAATAATGATGCAGCGAAATCAGGAATCCGCTGTAATGAGAGAGTCATCCTGTCAGGAGAGTGAGAGCGCGCGAGGGGACTCAACACCGCTTCTTCCGCTTTGAATGAGGGTGCAGTTCACGTCCAGTAAATGGGATACGCAATTTTTGACAATGTGTGGTGATAAAACTCATCTACTTCAACAACAGCTCGACTGGTTAGTCTCGTCGGTCTCTGTTTTGACATTCACGCCGCTCTCCACGCGCTTCCTGAAACCGAATAAACGTCATGACCAACGTAACATGTACGTTGCTTCTCATTGGTTGAACTTTGACAGGAGCAGTAGATTAGGATTAAAGTGTCCGAATCATTTCCACGAAATAAATTTATAAATTAGCAAGTATTCCCTTCCTGGCTTGCCATGTTATATGGACAGGACTGGGTAGGTTACTTTTAAAATGTATTTCACTACAGATTGCAAAATACATGCTTTAAAAAGTAATTTGTAACGTATTTCGTTACATTACTCAAGTTTAGTAACTTAATCTAATTACTTTAGAATACTTTGGAATACTAATAAGTGTGGAACAAAGTCAAAAAAATGTAATTGCAAGTTTTTATCTCACAATTCTGACTTTTCAGAATTATGAGATATAAACTCACAATATTGAGAAAAGTCAAATATATGAGATGTAAACTCACAATATTGAGAAAAGTCAAAAATATGAGATGTAAACTCACAATATTGAGAAAAGTCAGAATTATGAGATATAAACTCACAATATTGAGAAAAGTCAAAAATATGAGATATAAACTCTCATACATATTTCACAATTGCAAGAAAAAAAGTCAGCATTGCAAGTTTATATCTCCCAATTCTGACTTTATAACTTGCAATTTTGAGTTTAAATCTCGTAATTCTGAGAAAAAGAAGTCAGAATTGTGAAATCCAAACTCACAATTGTGAGGGAAAAAACAAATAGTGAGAAAAAGTTGCAGTGACGAGTGAATTATAAAATGACTCACAAACAACACATGAAAACAGTCGTGGATCATCAGGCCATGACAGGACAGTTAAGTTGACAGTTGGGTAATTTTTTTTATAAATTTAGTCATTTTGTCTTCTTCAGGACAGAACTAAATAAAAATAACAACATTTTTATGATTCCTCTTAAAAGTTTTAAAATGTTGATGAAACTTAACTCCACTTTTTCAGACGGTCAGAGTCAGAGAATCACCAATTGCTGTTTAAATGACATTAAAATTCAAAGTAATCACTTTGGTAATCTAAAACACTTTTCAGATGTAACTGTAATCTGATTACCACCCATTTAAAATGTAACTGTACTGAAATACAGTTACTCAAATTTTGTATTTGAAATACGTAACTAAGTTACTTGTATTTCGTTACTCCCCAACCCTGATTACATTTTACATTCCAGTACCATATATAGCCGCATATGACTGTTTATTACGATTTTAATAATAAAGTGATTGTTGTCCTCGACTGACCAAACAAAATCAAGCACTTCAGAAGGTAACAGAAGCTCATACTAAATAAATCAACCCCATCCACCTTAAATAGTATTGAATATTGTAAGATGTTTACAATTTAAATCTCCCAGCATGCCTAAAAAAGGCCCTGATATATTTTTTAAAAGTTATTCGAAATGAAAACTTTCCCTTTTTTTATCCAGCTCATGACCGATAAAAAAGACAGGCAATCAGAATCCATTTCACTTTAAAATTGATCAATTTATGTCTTCATATCTGTTAAAGGATTGTTAGATCAGGTCAGCCGTAACCGGGAACACTTCCCATAACACCGGATGTACTCGTTACATCAGAAGAAGAATGGCGTCTACGCTAATTTTAGTCTCTCTGCTCCTGAGGTTTGTCATTTAACGCTATTGGCTGGATCCGGGCCGTGTCCGGGCCGTGTGTGCGGCAGCAGCGTGGCCCTGGGGTGTCGGCGGAGACTGTGTGAACTAACTCATCCCTTGTGAGGGCCTTACCGACTCATCAGCTAGTGGCACAGATCCTCAACAAACCGTCCCATACTGGCGTGATCAAAAAGATCTTAACCTAGATGGAACTGGATAAATCCAAAACCAAATCGGTTTAATGACCTGTAACTCTGCCTGAGTATCGGACAAGTGTTCACTGTTGGCCAGAGGAGAACTGGCCCCAGACTAAGCCTGGTTTCTCTCAAGGTTTTTTTTCTCCATTTGTTGGAGTTTTGGTTCCTTGCCGCTGTTAAGTTGCTTATGTTGGGGACACTTGCTTTATATTCAGCAGTGTTTTTGATATGCCTGCATTGGCGCCGTTGTATGCAAACCGAGCTGAGCCGGACGATTACATCACTGTTTTCTCCAGTGCTGATATACATAAATTAACTAGACTAATAACCACTGATCTTTGCAACGGAATGAATCAATAATATATAGAATAAGCTGGACAATGACACCATTTTCTTTGGGAGCTGCTGTGCAGCCAAAATTATTTGCCAATTATTAATGTAAAGCTGCTTTGCCACAATTTGCATTGTAAAAATTGCTATATAAATGACTTGACTTGACTTGATTTAAAGAGCTCGAGCATTTACTGACAACAAACCTGCTGCGCGTGCTTATTATCATGTGTATGCTATATAGTTATCCTTATGTTTATCTTTCTAGTAATCATTCTTAGTGTGAACGGGCCTTACAAGTCATACAATAACAAAGGTCAGTGCATCAGGCTTCTAAATAGGCATTTATTCTATAGTGAATAATATTTTTCCAGGTATGCTTGCTTTCTTTCAAATCCTTATCCAGTAACCATTAAATAGTGGAATGACAATTTATTGAGCATAACAACAAAAAAGCTCATGCATGGTGTATCGTGAAGCCATTTCAAGTACATTATAAAGCATCAAATTACACACATCACTTAGTTTGTTTTTGAATGAATTTAAAATAATTATGTGGCGCATAGAATCTATACACAACTTCAGAAACCTGTTTGTAGATTCACATCCACACGAAACCATATCTTTACCACTAGATGGCGCTGTAACTCCACCAGTCCGCTGTGCAGAGCAGCCTTTCACAAGACAAATCTATTTAATCACTTATTTATTAGCCCAGCATCTTCAGCAGTGAATTATTAATGCAGGTTTAGGGTCTCTGTGGACCGCATCTCACCAGAGGCAATGCTAATGTTATTTTTACGGCATGTTATATAATTGTATTTATCTGTGTGCCTTTGTTTGCTTTTTGGTGAAATTCAATTTAACAGCAGATTCGATGAATCTCTGATGTATTAGCTAATGTTTTAACCCACAGAAAAGGATTATAACTGCCAGCTGTTCATTCTTTTCCATTATAGGCCAAATTCCAACACCTACGTAATATTATCTGTCTGTATTTATTGTGTAAGCATGCAAAATGATAAAGAAAGACATTGTGTAGTCATGTTCAGGGCATTATTATTTCTCTGTTTCTTGGCCTCAATCAATATATGATTAACCAACACAAACATGGATCTTGTTTTAAAAGCTGGGAGCTCAGCAGTGTCCTCGCCTCTCTCCTGACTGACTCTCCAAGCTGTATTGACCCTTAATTCAAGCGGCTTATCATCAATTCCTCCACAGCTCACGTTATGCATGTGCACCGTAAGCAGCATTGATTTCGCATCACGCTGTTCGTTTAGTTCTGATGAAGCCAAAATAGTGATGTCATCTGAGGGAAAGACTTTAGATCCCTCTCGCCCCAAACCTGACAGTGATCAAAACTGTGTCTGCTGAGAGAAGCCTTTGTAACCTCAGCGTTTGATCAGTTTGGTGATGCTCTGTTGTCCACTGCATTGACACTGTCTCAGTCGAGAGTTTTGTCAAAACTCCAGGGATAGTTCACCCAAAAATGAAAATTCTGTCATCATTTACTCCCTCTCAAGTTGTTCCAAGCCTGTATAAATTTCTTTGTTCTGTAGAACACAAAGAGAGATATTTGGAAGAATGTTTGTAACCAAGCAGCTCTTGTTACAGGTTTGGAGTTTAAAGTTTAAAAGCCGAATGTAAACAAAATGGGAGTTTTGTTAGCTTTGAGACCATGCTTCCCAACCTTTTTTTTTTTTTTTTTGTCTTCAATTGACTCTTCGCAAAGACCCGCCCCCTAGTTACTGTTGCTATGTCCGACAAGCCATGCACTCTCACGCCACACATCATGTTCTCACGGTGTGAAAAATACACCCCGGAACAAAGAGGACACTGACAACACGTCGACAGACAAGACAGAGCAGGTTACTTTTGAGATGAAACAGTTTCATATTTCAAATACTGCAATTTTTTAAAGAAGCGTATAGTGTGTCTTTAATGTGTGGTGACAGATCGCTGTAGCTCCTCGTGAACCGATCATCTCTTCATACTAGTTCATTTAAAGCATCAAATAAACATGAATGAACATCAGAAGGAATGTTGTTTCAAGTGCGGAAAGACGTGAGTACACACAATTTATCAAGTTCAAGTTCGCCAACGTTAATCTACTAACTCCCCTGACTGCTTTGTCGGACGAAATGGCGGATTCGGGGTTATGATTGGTCAGATCGCCTGTCAATCAAACTGCTGACGAAGGGTTAATTGATATTAGGCTTACTTAACTACATTATTTAGCTAACATGAACGAACAATGAAAAATACTTTTTAATTTATTAATCTTAGTTAATGTTAATTTTTTACATTTAATAATATATTATTAAAATGAAAAGTTGCATCTGTTAATATTATTGGATCTGGACTAACAATGAACAGTTGTATTTTTAATAACTAATGTTAACACAGACGAATAGATATTATAACAAATGCATTAGTTAAAGTTAACTAATGTAATGCATGTCAACTTATTCTACTAATCCGAACTCTAACCGTAACCGGACAGTCTACTAATACTCAACTAATACTCTAATGAGAGTTAGTTGAAGTACTTATAGTCAAAAATGTCTAAAGGGTATAATCAAAATAAAGTGTAACCTATTAATATTTTTGAATTTATTTTATTTATACTGCAATTTCTGTTTGAAAGCAAATACAAAATCTTTCCAGGCTGAATTCAGAAAACTGCAATAGTGCACTTACTCTTTCTAAACCACATAAAGGCCTGTACATCAAAATGATGGAAAAATATATCAAATTATGAAAAATTATAGTTGTCTCTACCATGGAATCAAAAAAAATAAATAAAAAAAGGTAATTGGACTTTTTTTAAACCTCATAATTCTGACTTTTTTTTCCCTCGTAATTGTGAGTTTCCAATCCAAGCTTCCATACAAAATAGTTACTCTATGTGCTTGACTAAACTAATAATAATACAAAAACATGAGAAAAACCTGCCACACTGTCCTCCCAAATATAAATCTTAGTATATCTGAATAAGATGACTTTAATTAAAGCTATATTCAGAATGTAATATTAGCTTATTACTTGTAGCACAGTTCATACTGTATACTATTTTTAAAATAGCATGTGGAACCAAAAACAATTTGCAACAATGAATGTTTTAAACAGCAGCTGTCAAATTACCTCATTATGAATGTTTAATATAGTGAGTGCCGTCCAGTTATCATCTGAGCTCTTTTGTAGATGAACATTTGATCAAATTTAGGACATCCATATATGCATATTGTTCATAGTGCACATTATTACATACTGCAAATATAGTCATAGAATAGTTTGGTAGTATGCTACCCATAACCCTAAAACTGGTGTCGCAAGACACTGTCCAGCAGGTTGATAAACTTATTGACATTACATAAAAATCTGCAGAATAATAGACCCTTAAAGTTCAAATGCAAGTACACATTGAAATAATTTCATTTCCACTAATATCACACAAATATATATAGAGTTCATTCATGAAAGCAACTGATTGGTTCTCTTAAAGCCATATATATACAGGGTTGGGGAGTAACGAAATACAAGTAACTTAGTCACGTATTTAAAATACAAAATTTGAGTAACTGTATTTCAGTACAGTTACATTTTAAATGGGTGGTAATCAGATTACAGTTACATCTGAAAAGTATTTTAGATTACCAAAGTGATTACTTTGAATTTTTATGTCATTTAAACAGCAATTGGTGATTCTCTGACTCTGACAGTCTGAAAAAGTGGAGTTAAGTTTCATCAACATTTTAATACTTTTAACAGGGATCATAAAAATGTTGTTATTTTTATTTAGTTCTGTCCTGAACAAGACAAAATGACTGAATTTATAAAACAAATTGCCCAACTGTCAGCTTAACTGTCCTGTCATGACCTGATGATCCACGACTGTTTTCATGTTTTTGACTGTTTTCATGTTTTGTGATAGTTGTTTGTGAGTCATTTTATAATTGTAAAAAAGGTCACTGCAGCTTTTTCTCACAATTTGTGTTTTTTTGAGTTTGCATTTCACAATTCTGACTTCTTTTTCTCAGAATTATGAGATATAAACTCACATACTAAATTCACAATTGCAAGAAAAAAGTCAGTATTGCAAGTTTAAATCTCCCATTACTGACTTTTTTCTTGCAATTGTGAATTTAGTATGTGAGTTTATATCTCCTAATTCTGACTTTTCTCAATATTGTGAGTTTATATCTCATAATTCTGACTTTTCTCAATATTGCGAGCTTATTTCTCATAATTCTGACTTTTCTCAATAATGCGAGTTTATATCTCATAATTCTGACTTTTCTCAATATTGCGAGCTTATTTCTCATAATTCTGACTTTATAACTCACAATTGCAACTTTATATCATGCCATTCTGAGAGAAAAAAATCAGAATTGTGAGATAAAAACTTGCAATGACCTTTTTTGTGTTTGTTCCACACTTATTAGTATTCCAAAGTATTCTAAAGTATTTAGATTAAGTTACTAAACTTGAGAAATGGAACAAAATACATTACAAATTACTTTTTAAAGCATGTATTTTGTAATCTGTAGGGAAATACATTTTAAAAGTAACTTACCCAGTCCTATGTATATATATATACAGTTGTGTTCAAAATTATTCAACCCCCCAATGCTGTAAATGGTTTTAGAGAATTTAGAGTACATTTGTAATTGAATTCAGAATGAAATCCTACAAGGACTTCTTAAAGAAGCATATGCAACTAAAATGACATCAATTGGTTTTGTAATACAGTAGTAAATGCTGTCTCCAAAGAATAAGAAGAGTCGACTGCAGTATGCCAAAAGTCATGTGGACAAACCACAGAAGTTTTGGGATAGTGTTCTGTGGACTGATGAAACAAAATTAGAACTGTTTGGGCCCATGGATCAACGCTATGTTTGGAGGAGGAAGAACAAGGCCTATGAAGAAAAGAACACCTTGCCTACTGTGAAGCATGGCGGGGGGTCAATCATGCTTTGGGGCTGTTTTGCTTCTGCAGGTACTGGGAAGCTTCAGCGTGTGCAAGGTACCATGAATTCTCTTCAGTACCAGGAGATATTGGAGGACAATGTGATGCAGTCCGTCACAAACCTGAGGCTTGGGAGACGTTGGACCTTTCAACAGGACAATGATCCCAAGCATACCTCCAAGTCCACTACTAGCATGGTTGCAGATTAAAGGCTGGAACATTTTGAAATGACCATCGCAGTCACCAGACTTAAATCCGATTGAGAACCTCTGGTGGGACTTAAAGAAAGCAGTTGCAGTGCGCAAGCCTAAGAATGTGACTGAACTGGAGGCTTTTGCCCATGATGAATGGGCGAAGATACCCGTAGCTCGCTGCAAGACACTTGTGTCAAGCTATGCTTCACGTTTAAAAGCTGTTATAACTGTAAAAGGATGTTGTACTAAGTATTAAGATTGAATGTCACTTGGGGGTTGAATAAAACTGATAATGATGTGAGCAGAGAAAAGACATTTGTGGTTATTTCATTATAAATGTTATGTTATATTTGTCTGACCTACACGTGCCTCTTTGACTTAATTGTAAGCAGGATGACTGAATGATCAAAATCAATGTCAAACCGGCCAAAACAATCAATTTCAGTGGGGGTTGAATAATTTTGAACACAACTGTATATAAAATATGGAGGAAGTTCTTGCAAAATGGTACAAAACATTCTGGGACAGAAACATTCACTTGAAAAGAAAGAATAACAAAGGCAGCAGAGACCAGCGTGTGCTCTAGTCTTATTGATCTTATGGAATTGTCACTGCTTAATGTTTCATGAGCTTACCTAGACAAATCCTTCAGGAGCAGCCCAATATCTTTACAGCAGCATGCACCTTAACTCCCACATATCAATTTGTCCCTTTGTTTGCGAGAAGCTGATAAGGGAAAGTGGGACTTCAATTTGCCGATTACACAGATTTTCTCTGCTGCGTCTTGCTCTTTTTCCTGTCAGCTTTTCATCATCAGAAATAGCTGGATTGAGCACGCTTTGAGTGTTCTTAACCCACAGCCTTTGAAACATATTTTACGTGAAAGAGTGGTAAAATTCAAATGCTGAGCGTGTTATTTAATTAAAATATCATGGGGCGAATGTTTAGTATTCAGAGCGTGGCTAGGGTTTATGCCATCACTGAGTCTCACCTAAAAACTGTAATGCGACCACAAAACATCTTCCCACGTAACTTGGTCATTATTATGCAAAATCTACTTATGCTTTTACGTTGATCTCTTTGAGAGCTGGCTTCTTTTGTGCCGCCCTTCCAAACAAGTCAGTGTGATGCAAAGCACTTGATATGGTTGACTGATACATCTTTACTCCATTCTCTGGTGACCCTTGACCTCTCTAGGGTCTTTTTGCTGAAGTTTCGGTCTGTACTTTCTTTAAAACAGTTTTCATTTTTCACAGCTTTCCTGCAGGTTGCACCCTTTACAATGACCTCCAAGTGTTGTTTTTTTTATATCACACTGTGGTGGTTATTTTAATAACTCACAAATAGAGGTCAAATGTAAGGCAAATGTACCCTCATTAAGGCAATTTTTCATCTATGCGAAAGCAGTACTTCTGTAAGACAGAGACAAAATACTTTCACAAACAGCAAACGTATACAGAGGGATTCTGAAGTCTACAATGAAATACTTAGGGTTCAACGTTTTAGCAAACAAAACAAAAAGAGAATTTCAGATTTCTAGGTCACTAATGAAATGTAAGTAAATTAGTAGGTCATTGGTTTTTGGTTCCACTGAAGCACAAGATCCTCTTTGAAACTTTTTCAAATGATTCACAATCATCAGTGGATTGTTATGCTGAAAATAATGGAAAACTGTACCGTATTAAATAAGCCTAAAAGTAAAATAGCAGAGTTTCCTGAAGTGGACTGAAATGGAAAATTATTCTAATGTAGCTCTGATTTATGTATAACTAAAATAATACCGTGAGGTTCAAACTGTATCATTTTGAGAAAGGACGTTTTTCTAGCATAAACCAATGTCACATTAAAATAATTTAGCATTTCATTATTTAGAAATAAAATCACAGAGAACTTCATTTTTTGTCCAGGATTTGTAGGTGGCAAAATCACATACTCTTTTTTATTACTAACAACAAACTGAAGTTGTGAAGATTCACTGAAGTAGTTTGAATGCATTTTCTTTCCTGCATTTCCTATTGAAATCCATTGTTTTAAAAAAAGTCCTCATAACTGTATTGAAATGCACTTGTAGTGTAGGCTAGCTACTTAAAAAAGATCCCTTACAAAAGATTACTGCAGTTTTTTAGAAGTAATACTACAGTTTTTGTTACATGTAGAAAAATGCAGTTTTTTGGACACGAAAAAACTGCAGTATTGCAGTATAACCTAAAATGTCTGTAGTTTTACTGGAGTACAACTATACTGCAATACATCTAAAGTACTAGTAAAATAAAACTGCACTACAGCTGCAGTTATACTGTTTTTATACTTCATGCAACTTTCAGTTGTACTTCATTTTACTGCAGCTGTACTTACACTACAGTTTTACTGCAGTTGTACTGTGACTATACTTCATTATACAGCAAATCTATGGTTGTGGTTAATTAAACTGCAGTTAAACTACTTGGTACTGCAGTTTTACTGCAGTTCTATTTCAATATACTGCAGTTCTTTATTTGTAAGGGCAGTTTTCATACATTAATGAAATAAAAGGCCACTTAAGTGTTCTTAAACTGTTAGGGTACGATACACAAATATGATAGGGTTTGGTAAAAAAAACAAACTGAAATTTAATGTATTATTTAAAAAACATCCCGACCTTGGCCGTTGGTCTGTGCACGGCACGCGTTCACGACACTCTATTATCACTGCAGTTCACTCAGACTCACCTAGAAAAAGCACACAGGTGAGAAATTCAGACTATAAATATCACACTTGTCATGTTTGGTTCGATTAAAACGAGCCCTGGTGCGATTGCTCAGTTAGTGCGGTTCGTTTGAACATATGTGAACGCTGCCATCCGAACCCTGGCGCACACCAAGCAAGCGGACCGAGTAAAAAGATGGGTCTCGGTCCGCTTCCAAACGAACTCTGGTGCGGTTCGATTGATATATGAACGCAACACGGACCAAAGACATGTAAACGAACCAAAAACAGGACGTAATGTCACAAGATACGTCAGCTGATTTAACTACATGGAAAGATCGGTGTATCCAAAATGAGTGGAGGGCAAACGTGGAGCAATGAGGAGGTAAAGTGCCTCATCAATATTTGTTTCTGCATACAACAGAGGAAATCCTGGTGCCGTTTTGAATGTTTCAGACATTTTATGAGCTCTTCGTGAGTTCTCAGCTGGTAAAAATAAAGCATATGCACACGCATAAAATGATTGTTTAATCCAGCACACAGCATTGTTTTGAATGTTCGGTAAGCAAGCTCCGTTGCGAAATATACGTCATAAAAGCCGACCAATCAGGTTGTGCGCATATCCCTCTGCCTTTGGTTCGGTAACTTAAGGTTCGCTGTTAAAAATGCCAGTGTGAACGCTAAGCGGACCAGGACTATATGTTTTGTTTTTGTTTTTTGGTCCGGACCAAACGAACCAAACGAACAAAAACCCAACATGAAATACAAAGCCTGCAAACATCAAACTTTGTTCACCGCGTTGAATATCTCCAGACCGGAACTCCGGTTGTCAGATGACAGTCAGAATGACAGTTGACGTGAACGCGATAACGTCTAACACAACGGCTCACCTCAAAGAAGAAAGTACATGGATTGCATTTCATGTCACGCTTTTTCTCGTGTAGCCGTGCAGACACGACCAAGGATTTTCATTAAATAATATGCCTACAGTAAATTTCTGTTTTATTTATTTATTTTAACCAAACCTTTCGTATACCTCCTGAACACTTGGTATATATGACACGTAGGCCTATCGCATTGGTCTTTTCAGTGATTCTTTTGCTTCTTTTTTTATTGTCCATCCATCTATCCATCCATCTTCTACCGTTTATCCGGGCCCGGGTCGCGGGGGCAGCAGTCTAAGCAGAGATGCCCAGATTTCCCTCTCCCCAGACACTTCCTCCAGCTCTTCCGGGGGGACACCGACATAGTCTCTCCAGTGTGTCCTAGGTCTTCCCCGGGGCCTTCTCCCAGTGGGACACGCCTGGAACACCTTCCTAGGGAGGCGTCCAGGATGCATCCAAAACAGATGCCCGAGCCACCTCAACTGACTCCTCTCGATGTGAAGGAGCAACGGATCTACTTTGAGCTCCTCCCGAGTGACCGAGCTCCTCACCCTATCTCTAAGGGAGCGCCCCGCCACCCTGCGGAGGAAGCTCATTTCGGCCGCCTGTATCCGGGATCTCATTCTTTCGGTCATGACCCAAAGCTCATGACCATAGGTGAGAGTAGGAACGTAGATTGACCGGTAAATCGAGAGCTTCGTCTTGCAGCTCAGCTCCTTCTTCACCACGACAGACCGGGAACATCGACCGCATTACTGCAGAAGCTGCACCGATCCGTCTGTCAACCTCACGCTGAAATCATTGTCCATATCATTGTCATTATATGGAAAAATATTACGTCATTATATGATATTATAAAATCTCCTTGCGGTCTGAAAAGGAATGAAAGGCGTTGGTCTAAGGCATTATAACACCATGGTTAAAAGCGTCTGCTAAATGATTCAATGTAAATGTAAAGGATGACTTAATTTTACTTTTGTAAGGTGAATTAACCCTTTAGCTAATGACATAATGAGTTTTTAAAAAAAAAAAATTATTTGGGTGAGCTATACTTTTATGTCAAGGTCCGGTCATTAACAGAGAGGTTAGCCAAAATCTGTATTTTGATTAGGAAAATTATCCTGAAAAGGCAGTTGTTCTTAACATATCAGGAGTTCAAGCTAACATATGCATCTGTTGCTGCCAGCCCTTCACAGACAGTCAAGAACAGATTGTTGCTGCTGTTGGTAGAAGGGTGGGTTTGCTTAAAGCATAACAACACTGTGGCATTGCTCTTATTTACAGCACCATCATGCTCATAAAGCAGGCCATATGCCCTCGTGTTAGACTGGGAAAAATATGCCTTACATAACGCTCTGAGCTTTTGGCAGAGGGAAGCTTGAACAAGGTCTTGAGGTGAAGCAAAAAGACATCGCCTTTAGAAAAAAAGCCACTGAGATAACAAGGTCACAACAACTACGTCAAAGCAATTAGAATGTTATTAATGATGCAAGCACTATTCAGGATGAAACTTTGTAGATGAGGGGAAAATATTGCAGTTTTTAGAGGTCATTTACACGGCACTGTTTTCACCAAAAAACGGAAAACTTTATTTACACAGAAGCGGCGTTTCGGGGGCCTGAAAAATCAAAGTCAAGATTATGCAAAACGAGTAAAGTTATGGTCTCCGTGTAAACTACAAAAACGCGAATGTGTGAAAACGGTGACGCCATGCTCATGTGTATTATGTGTTCAGTCTATAGGTGCTTCTCAATCAGGGTTGCCAGGTTTACTCAACCCAACTGTTACTCAAAACTAGCCCAATTACATTTCAGGAGGTACCCCAGGAAAAATCGCGTTCTGAGAGTAAAATCTGCATTTTTTGCGGGGTTCCCCTGGTAAAATTCACATTCCAGTGGCTAGATATCATGTTCTTTGGGGTCGCTTCAAGCACGGACATGAAAAACAACCCGCGGAAACAGTCTTAAAGTAGCCCAATTCCGAGGGAAAACTTGGCAACACTGTTCTCAATATCCCTCCTCCGTACTCTATCCTATGACCCTGTAACTGATTGAGCTCCTCCATCTTGTAGGACGTCTCAATTCTCTAACTGCACCACGAGGAAGCGGGGATCGAGGAGGGAGGAAGCTTCCTTAGTAGTCTTGAGCGAGGATACACAGGTGTATCCTTTGCGGAAGTGTTTTATCGACTAAACGTGACGCACATATAAATTCTCCTTTCCCTTAAAGTATTAACCATGGCAGAAATACAAACACACATAAATGCATCAAGCATGAAGTTATTGTAAATCTGGGTTATGTTTTTACAGTGCCTTAAATTTCGATGTACAATGTGTAGCTTACTTTTCAGCACAGTTTTAATTACGTTTATTACGTCTCTTGATTTTAATGGCTTATATTTATTTATTAATGTGATTTTTTGTGGAGGTTGAAACTATTACAATATAAATAATTATCTCTAATGTTCAAAAATCCCGTCATACAAGCTAAATCCAGCGGAGTAGTCTTCCTTAATTGACGACGCCTTGAATTGACGGGAAAGGATATCATTTCATTTCATTTAATTCCTCCGTCCTCGCATCTTTTCCTTGCGTCCTTCCCTCGCATCCTGAATGGGTGGAGCTAAGATGCGAGGAAAGGAAACAAGGATGCACAAGTAAGAATTGAGAAGCATCGTATAAGTGTGTAGTGTTTCTTTACAAAGTGACGTTGCCATCTACTGGCCTGACATGAATTATACTTTTTTTTTTTTTTGCAGATCTGCAATTTTCACTCTTTTCTCACAATTGATTGGGAGTTTACATCTCTTAATTCTGAGTTTTTTTTCTCAGAACTCTAAGATTAACTCAGTCCCATTTGTGAGTAATAAAGTTCAAATTGTGAGATGTAAACAAATGCGAGAAAAAAAATCGGACACTGTTCTGACTTTATAACTCGCAATTGCAAGTTTACTTCTCCAATCAATACTGTGCAATAAAATATCACAATGACCTTTTTTTTATTCCATGGCAAAAACAATATAGACAACTTATGCTTCTCTGAAATTATAGGCCCACTTAACATTGTGTTATCTAATGCAGTGACATTCATACATTTTAAGCGTGTCTGCAGTGGCCAAATGCTTTTTGACTCCACTGTACACCACCCACACACACACAAACAGTAAGCAACATCATGTATACCAAGAGCTCACCCTCAGTGGACAGCCCCACACATATTCATGAGTAATTGCTTCTATTTATAAGACAAGACCCACACCTCACTAATTAGCCCAAATATAAATTACAGAGCTTTGGCCTTCACCAGAGCTTAATTTGAAGAGTACCCTCAATTCACATGTGAAATATGTTAACTAAAGGTAGAGCTGTTGGCAAAACTGCAACTTGACCCAATTTCATATTTAGAATTCCATTTAGTAATAGACACAAACATCATTCTTTTTGTAGTAATGGTATTACAGTAATTCAATTATAATATACAGTTGTGTTCAAAATTATTCAACCCCCACTGAAATTGATTGTTTTGGCCGGTTTGACATTGATTTTGATCATTCAGTCGTCCTGCTTACAATTAAGTCAAAGAGGCACGTGTAGGTCAGACAAATATAACATAACATTTATAATGAAATAACCACAAATGTCTTTTCTCTGCTCACATCATTATCAGTTTTATTCAACCCCCAAGTGACATTCAATCTTAATACTTAGTACAACATCCTTTTACAGTTATAACAGCTTTTAAACGTGAAGCATAGCTTGACACAAGTGTCTTGCAGCGAGCTACGGGTATCTTCGCCCATTCATCATGGGCAAAAGCCTCCAGTTCAGTCACATTCTTAGGCTTGCGCACTGCAACTGCTTTCTTTAAGTCCCACCAGAGGTTCTCAATCGGATTTAAGTCTGGTGACTGCGATGGCCATTTCAAAATGTTCCAGCCTTTAATCTGCAACCATGCTCTAGTGGACTTGGAGGTATGCTTGGGATCATTGTCCTGTTGAAAGGTCCAACGTCTCCCAAGCCTCATGTTTGTGACAGACTGCATCACATTGTCCTCCAATATCTCCTGGTACTGAAGAGAATTCATGGTACCTTGCACACGCTGAAGCTTCCCAGTACCTGCAGAAGCAAAACAGCCCCAAAGCATGATTGACCCCCCGCCATGCTTCACAGTAGGCAAGGTGTTCTTTTCTTCATAGGCCTTGTTCTTCCTCCTCCAAACATAGCGTTGATCCATGGGCCCAAACAGTTCTAATTTTGTTTCATCAGTCCACAGAACACTATCCCAAAACTTCTGTGGTTTGTCCACCTGACTTTTGGCATACTGCAGTCGACTCTTCTTATTCTTTGGAGACAGCAAGGGGGTGCGCCTGGGAGTTCTGGCATGGAGGCCTTCATTACGCAGGGTGCGCCGAATTGTCTGAGCAGAAACTTCAGTACCTACATCTGACAAATCTTTTCTCAGTTCCTCAGCAGTCACACGGGGACTTTTCTCCACTCTACGCTTCAGGTAGCGCACAGCAGTCGAAGTCAGCATCTTCTTTCTGCCACGACCAGGTAGCGTTTCAACAGTGCCCTTTGCCTTGAATTTGCGAATGATGCTTCCTATGGTGTCTCTTGGTATGTTTAACATCTTTGCAATCTTCTTATAGCCATTGCCCTTCCTGTGAAGAGTAATCACCTCTTCTCTTGTCTTCCTGGACCATTCTCTTGACTTCACCATGTTTGTAACCACACCAGTAAATGTCTAGAAGGAGCTGAGTATCACAGTCATTTTAAAGCTGCCTAATTGGTGCTTATTAGGCTTTATTGCTGCTCCCTGACATCCACAGGTGCTTTCAATACCTGATTGAAAACACTTCAATGGACCTCTGTTCTTCAGAGTGGTAGTCTTTAAGGGGTTGAATAATTGTGTCAATGAAGAATTCACAAAAGAAACATTTACTACTGTATTACAAAACCAATTGATGTCATTTTAGTTGCATATGCTTCTTTAAGAAGTCCTTGTAGGATTTCATTCTGAATTCAATTACAAATGTACTCTAAATTCTCTAAAACCATTTACAGCATTGGGGGGTTGAATAATTTTGAACACAACTGTAAGTGATGTTTCTGTAGTGAATCAATCTCTGTTCCAAAACCCAGCTTTCAAAAGTTGCATCCAAACTGAACTGGAACATAAGTGACTGATTTGGAACACCCCATAGAGGCTCATACAAATAGTGCACCTCACACAGCACAAGAAGAAGACTTGCAACAGATTTCAATAGAGTGCAACAGTGACCGTCTTTTCAGAGACTTTGGTTTCCATGGGGATTTTTGAAATTTTTTATAAAAGATTCTTTGTTAAAGAATTATAAGCCATAAACCAAACCAACGAGCGACAAGGTGAATTACTACCTTTCAAACTTCAATTGATTTAAAACAGCATTTGAAAATCAGACAAAAAGACAAAGGTTAAAGACTGTATAACTGTGTTAATGAGGAAAAGAAGCATTGTGAATGACATAAATAAAAAAGTACTCATTTTAAGATACTGATTATAGAAACAATATATTTCATGTTCATTGCAAAATATGCATTTACATTCAAATTGAACTCTTTCCTCGCCATTGACAGAATTTTCCGTCAGGGTTGGGTATTGGGTACATCATAGAAATTCAGCCAAAATCGCCAAAATCGTGAAGTTGTACTGTTTTCTTGTGGGATTGAGTTGTACTGTTGCAACCCAGAAGTTGGCATTGGTTCTCTTGACAAAAACCGAATTTTGAATTATGACAAAAAATAAGCTCTGTGATCAACAAAAGTTTATGATACTTACACATTTTGTCCATCAAGATAATTTTCACAAAACAACACGACTTTTATGAGTATTGAAGCCTAAATACAATCGCCATAAATAAAAAGCTAACCTATAAACGAACTGAACCATGGCTGCTGGACTTCAACATCACCACTACCAAAGCTTCCGGAAACATTTTCCCTAAAAGTCAGAGTTATAATAGTTTGCAAGAGGATATTTAAGAGTTTACATGATGACAATTGATGTCCCTGACAACCTCTGTATATAGTCCCATTAAACAACTTGATAGCAATCGCCTTTTTCAAGAAACATAAAAGCTTTAAAAAAATCTTGAGGATATTACTGGTGTTTTATATTGCAGAATAAAACGTGAAAATATCTTGAGTTTGTGCTCACCACAGACCATGTCAGGCTTTTAACCAAAATCCCATTGAATAAAACCCATTGACTTCAGGCTGATGGAACCGGAAATGCTAAAATGCGAACTCATTTCCGGGTTGTGGCCTACAAAAATACATCATCCCTGCAGCACTGTCTAGAATTTCCGTTAGCATGTTGCTAAGCTAACAACATGATACTCTAAAGGACATTTCACACTGCACCGCCAACGCCAACAAACTCGTCTGTTGGAGTGTTTTCACCTGAATGAACATGTTTAATCGGTGTTTGATGGGTCGTGGAATGTCTGAGCAGCGTGGTTTTGTTTTCTAACAAATTCTGACGTAATCTGACCTGGGCACGAACCGTTGCGATGACAATGATGTCCCAAGGCTCTCGGCGCCACCAATCCGTGCCATTCAACAAGAGCACTGCTCCAATGTGTTGTTGACATTTTTGCTCATGTGATGAGGATTATTTTTCCATCGATACTGGAACGTTCGTGCATAATAAAAAATAAGTATAGCATCCAAATACTTTGCGAAATGGGAATATTTGGATTTGTGCCTAAAGAGAGAGGTATAAGCGTGAGAGTTTGTTTTAAATTAATTCACTTTGGCTTGTTAACTAGTTGTATAGGCCTTTGATGGGTTGCGTCAATAAAAAAGGGTCACGCTAAAAAAAGTAAAAAAAACGGTGTAGGCGATACCAAACCCAACGCAATGGATCAGATCGATGGCTAGCGCTTCGGATTTCAGGTTAGAATTTTAATGTTTGCCTCAATACTTTAATAGAATGAAATTATATATAATAAAATATTATAAACCTAATAAACTTGCCTGAAAATATTGTTACACGTATGGATCTCAATTTTTTCCAGTCAGATTTGACTCTCTGTGACTTGGTGTTTGTTGGGGCAGTGTGAACATGACCGTATTTTTCTCATAGAATTCTAAATCCAAAGGCCGACTTGCTTGTTGGTGTTTGTCAGCGTTGTGCGGTGTGAACTGGCCTTAGAAATCATAAAAATAGATCAGATATGGAAATATTGGGTAGCAGTCTCTGTTGTGACTATGTTGACCATGTTTTTTTTTTTACACTGAAATTCTTTCTGAATATACTTTGTACATTTGGCATCCTTAGCGGTGAGAGCACACGTTCCTAAGTAGGCAGTAGGCTACACTAGGATTTGGAGAGGAGCCTGAGGAAATCCCTGAAAGATAAACCTCAGCGATGTCTGAATTGAGGCTTTGTTCCAAAACCAAGCGAACTAGTGATTTATACTTCAAACACTTTTAGCTTAGCAGCATGCTAACCATCAACTCGACCGAAATCTACTGCGATTCGAGTCTCTTGTGCGGTTGATTTGAAGAGCACTATTTGTGTGATGTGTGGGCGACAAGAGAGTTGCTCAGTTAGAATGCAGATGCCTGTGTAGGCAGAAAACTGCCGGGCAGCTCGCTAGGTTTAGGAATGGAGCCTAAATGCGGTTAGAACTGGGTTGAATACTTGGAAGGAGCCATTTCAATGACAGAATGTAACTTCAGAGCCGCCTGGGGCCTTGTAAGGTTTCATTATTTCTTATTTTTATTAGCTATATTATATTATTTTATTAGAAATTAGGTAATATATACTAGGATAAAAAATCTGATCACATTTCAAGGTCTTTGCCACAGTTATTCATTTAAATAACCCCTCTATGCTATGCTAGATAAAAGTGTGTCTGAATCTTCTTCATGCTCATAGAAATTGCGCTTAATGGAGACTGATAGGACCATTTCTGAACTGAATATGAAAATGCTAACTGTATTAATAGGACCATATTTTAATCTCATGTACGCACTGAACTTTAGAAATAGCTCTTCGGCCTCAGCTCTGCAGTGGCAAACCTCCTCGCAAATGGGAAAATAAAAAAGTGATGTTTCAGAATGAGAGTAATGGTTATTTTAAACCCCTGTGATCACGGACATCTTAACAACTTTGACCTATGCATATAAGAAGACAAATGTGTGAGATGAATGGCAGGCTTACACATGGACGCATGTAATTCTGGTAGTCTTACTGGATTTAGAATGCTTATTACTGGATTCACGTTATGTCTATCTTGCCAGTCACATCGAAAGCTATTGAAAATACAAAAGGGTTGAGTCAAGAATCCTTTTAAGCCAGTGCAAAGATTAGACTAATTTTCCAGGAGCCATTTGGATGCGGAAGAACATGGAGCTTGTTTTTTTTTTTTTTCTGAAACACCAAATTACTGGATTTTCATTTTATACAAAAGGTTAGAAAAAATCTTCCCATTTTTTACATTTTTATATAAAAGAAAATCAGAGCCTTGGTTGGCACTTTCTTAGGGGAAAAACATTAGAGGGGAAAGTTCAACCAAAAATATCATCATTTTCAAACCTCTATGACTTTTTCTTCTGCAGAACACAAAAGAAGATATTTAGTCGATTTTTGTTAGTCCAGTGTTGTTTTGAACCCTACTGACTATCAGTGTATGGACAAAAACAGCTGAAAAGTTCTTCAAAATATCTCATGAGTCATTTTTAGGACATATCTATGCAATTGTTAGTGAATTTATAGATAATATTTAGAGTTTCACACATAACAAGTAATACCCACCATGATTAAATACGCACAAGACGATGGACTTACTATGTAACTACGTGAAAATTTACATATTTACTGCAAATAAGTTTGAGGTATAGGTTTAACAACAAAATCAGGGTATGGTTGAAGTTTTGGGCCAAGGGTTATGATTACGTAAAGTTAAAGGTAAGCTATGTAACTTTTGGACCTCTAGTGGTTGAAAGCAATCCTTTTTGCAGAGAAACATTGTTTTGGTTCTGCTTCGGCCCTGCGTGACTGTGCGGATGAATATGGCTCTTTCTCGGAATAGAAAGAATAGCGAGATTGTCCTACTGCTCAAAAAACATTCAAGGCTTAAGAGGTACGACCAGTTTAGATGGAAAGGATCTCAAGCTGACTAGCTGAAGACGTTACTGTAGCTTTACCCATTAATAAGACACAGAAATGAGCCTTCACAATAGACAATGCTTTACAATGAACTCTGTTAGAGAGCTACATATGGCAATTTATCTGTTCAATAAAATAGCTTATAATCACCTGTTGAGTAATAAAACGGCATTGCTGCATCATTTCAAATGCCTCAGTTCTCGCCATCTTGAAAAGCCAAGCAAATGTTGATTCTTGTTTTATGACGAGCTGTCACGTTCTCTTTTCCCCAGCAGACTCTCTTCTGTTCAGCTTTATTTTTAAACGGGCGATTCCCCACAGGTTGGAGATTCAGCTCCTCCATGTCTTTCTTTATCGTTGTGACAACTAACCTATGCCACTTTCACATCAACTATTTTGGAAAAATCCACTTTTCTGCAACTGTGATACAAATTTGCAGGTCAGATTTGGTGGTATTTTACTATCGTTGACATATGATTATAGTTTTTATTAATCATTTGAATAGTTTGTATTTGAATATTTTCTAATTTCATTTGATTTTTTTTTTGTTAAAGTTACTTTAGTAAGTTTTAGTAATTTTCTTCTGGTTTTGTTTTTCATTTGTATTTTTTTGTCACATGCTTTTTTTTCTTTGGTGTAAAGTTTTTATTTATGTTGCAGGTTTAGTTATTTTAATGCAGCAAGTTAAAATAAAAGAAAATGAAAAAAATGTTTCCTTGGCCAATCACTGAAATAAATGTTGTGTGAATAAAAGCTTAAATGAAATCTGTTCGTCATATGAAGCAATCGTGTCTCTTCGGAAGACTTGGACTAAACTGCTCGATTCATATAGATTTATTTTATGATCTCTTTATGAATGTTTTAAACCCTCCAGCGTTTTGGGTGAATAGACATTCAATGAAGGGACAGAAATCTCTCAGATTTCATTAAAAAATATCTTCAGTTGTGTTCTGAAGATGAACAAAAGTCTTACGGGTTTTGGAACGACATTGCGGTGAGTAAATCATGACAGAATCTTTAACCCTTTAAGAACCAACAAAATGAAATTAAACATGGATAAAATGATCGTTTTTTTGAGGTACAGCTTCTAAACCTTGTGTTAACGTGCTACTAAACTAGTTTTCTCCTTTCCTAGAGTCTAGCCTTGGTGCCAAAAACAGAAATGACCTTAAGGGTAATTAGCTTAATAAAAAGCATTAGCTATGCTGTCAATATGATTTGCATAATGTGTGAAGTCAGTCTTACTGGCGAACACACCCGATGTCATTTGGGTTTACAGACTGGTGCAGAGACATTTCTCGGGGCCCTGGCATTGTTCGCACCTGTCACGAGGATTGTGGGGGGGGGGATTGGGACTACAAGACACAGCTGATGCCCCTTCACTGTCCGTCTGTCCAGATGTCCGTCAACATCAACGACCGCTTTAACACTATTTGTTCTTTCTTCATCAACATTCTGCTGAACTACTTTTTTTGTGTGTTCCGCTGAAGAAAGCAAGGTCTCGGAACAACATGAGGGTGTGTAAATGATGATCATTTCTTAGTGAACTCTTTAAAGAATATTATGCTTACCCCTATTTTGCTTTTTCAGATATTACCTTTCATGTAGTGTGTTATTTAGTAGTTTGTGTGTGTAAAAGTCTGTTTCAAAGATCAAAGTGCACAATAAATAGAGTCCGAAAACACATACTTTCTTGAGTAGGAATAGTAATTACTTTGCGACTGCTAAAAAGCATGTTCTACATAGTATGAATGTATTCTGGGCATATTACATTCGCCATGTTGTCATTATCATGTGACCTACCAGAGTCATTTGGATCGCTTCACTTCCATTCACAAATACACTCCCGTGGCTTAATGGGATGTAAAAGTGTCCATCGTATACACACTTCAGAATCTAGCCGGAAGGAGTAGGTCATCCAGGTACTTTTTGAGTACTGTGAATTTGTACGTACTTATTTTTTCATACTTTGGAAGTATGCGATTTCAGATGCAGCCATTGGCTTCCAAAACAAAGAACTGATTCTGAGCTGCCTAAGGCAGTGATCAGACAGAACACGTTTTTTATAGTGATAGGCGCCTTTTTTGAATTGTTTTCCGTGGCAGTGAGCATCCTGCGCCTCGCCTTTTACCCGCCTGCTGCACCTCGTGTATTTGCAGAAGCGTGCTGAGCGACTGAAGTTCAATAAAAATCAAGTCTGAGTAGAAAAGCGCCCGATGTTATAAGCGTTTTTTTTTCCATTGTCCAATCGAATGAATGAATGGAGTGGCGGCTTTCCGTCGTGCTGACGAATGTTTACAGTTCTTTGGACACTACAAAGATGGAGCCCATTGCTTGCAATGTACTTTTTTTTTAAAGTTTCTGCTAATATGACAGTTTAACAGCAAACCAAAGAGTGCTCGCGCTACACTGACAGGACAGCTGATTCAGTGGTTGCCTAGCAACATAAATAACCGTAGCGCACTGCTCTTTTTTTCTAAAATCAACAAAAAAGTATGTACCTCGCGTTTTTTTTTTGAAAAACGTGTTCTGTCTGATCGAGGCCTAATTCCAGTCTTACAAACCTACGTAGGTTTGTAACAGTTTGCATAATGTCCGCTTATGGTCTTTATTGGCTGTCTACTTTGACCCGCCCTAAAACAGGGGGTCAAACTTGTAGTTGGGGGCTGAGGTCTGGATAAATTGATACAACACCATCGTTACTGCCCTATTACTGTGTGTCAAGCGCTGAGGACACCTCCACGGCAGACGGGTTCCATGCCTTGAACCTGGGTGCCAAGCTGTTCGAGGCGGCCGGTTGGAGGCGAGCAGTTGGAGAGTGCCGAAGCCTCCCTGGAGCACCCGAAGGCCTCCGGGCCGAAGAAAGGCCCGAAAGTGGCCGGCCAAGCCAATGTCCGCCACCAGCCCGCTGACCTCCGCCAGCCCGTTCCCCTCCGCCGACCCTCTGCGGACGGGAGAGGCGCCACAGGCCGGGGAGTCCACTTCGGTGAGTCCGTCTTTCTCGTGGGTCCGTTTAACCGTTTGTGTGACCTGCAGGGCACGTTCGCTGACTCTTTTCGCCTTTCTCGTTGTTTGCAGGAGGGACCCAGCCCTGTGAAGCGGCGTTGGAAGATTTGCCCAAATGAATTTGTTTCTGACTGTGCTTTCCTCTCTCCTCAACAGGCCAAGAACGCCCACAGCCCCGGAGTGGGCGTTTGGTTTCCAACGCGCACTGTAAGCAGTCGACCAATCAGAGCAGAGTAGGCTCTCGGAAAGGAGGGGTTTCGAGAGACTGAATCCTTTATCGATTTTCAGACGCTGTTAGAAAAGAGATAATGCTGCAATATATATTATGAGAAAATTTAAATGTTTTTTGACCTTGGATGCATGTAAAGCTATTGTAGGAGGCTCCAAAACAAAATTAGAAACGTTTAAATCAGCACAATACGGACAATTTAAAGATACAATGATAAATAGGCAGCTAATTTGCATCCTGCAGTGCTCCTGGTTTGACATTCATGCAGACAATCCTCAGGCAACGTCTTTGTCAGTGAAAACGTGTCCCTTCTTGCAGGAACATCATGTGACCTCATGCTGACCTGTGAAAACTAGACAGCAGGAACAAGAGAAATAAAGAGATGAGAGAAAATGAGTGTTGACATCTCCCTACCCCCTTCCATCACACTCCTGTTTCTTAATACTCGTCTGGACAGAAAGCAAAAACTTTGGTTTCTCTTTTTTTCTTTATTTCTCTCTTCATCGGCTTTGTGCTTTTCAGTGACAGATGGCTGATTGGCTCTTTCAAAGATCTCAAGTTGCATTTTGTCTTCAAACCAGCATGATTCCGCTTAAGTTTCATTAAATTTCTGTTTACATTTCATCAAGTGCATTGTGGGAAAACAGTGATTAGGAAACATCAAACGCTCGCAATAAAGGGAAGATGCATTTGATAAGTAACAGCAACTGTGCTCAAAGTAGTTTACTTTCGGAAAGCATTTTTGAAACGTTGTAATCAGGGTCAATGACATGACTTCTAGTCATTTATTAACTCTTTCACTGCCACGTTAAAAAAGTTGCCAGCCACCGTCAGCATTTTTGTTCATTGCCTTTCATGGCCCCCAGAATATTGTGCTGTTTGAATATTAGAACATTCAATACATCAAAAGAAAGAACAAAGCCTCTGCTTTTACACTTTAAATAGTATTTTATGCATACATCATCAATGTGAGGCCAAAATTGACTCTATTTAGTTTCTTAATACACATTATTACTGTGGATTTACCAATGCATGTTATTCCAAGGAAAAAAAAATCTGTAATCTTTCAACTGAAACTTTTTGATTTCTATTGGTGTCAAGAATCTCTCTACTTCAACAATTCAACCGATTCCCTATGTATAAAGACTTTGTCTGGCTGAATATTTGCTGTAATATGATTACATTACAGAATAAAATGTTTCACGTTGACTTTAAATTCCTGAACTTTCTTTTGAAAGTGAACAAATCAGGTTTATGCAATATTTTTATGTAGAAAAATAAATTAGTAACACTGACTGCCTCTCAAAGCATGAATATGGAATCAGTTCTTGACTGATTTTAATAGTACCCACTTGTCTAATGTTTTCTCAACACTCTCTCAAGGTTCAATTTACAGTCAAGTAGGAACAGATGGATAGCAAGAGGAAGTCCTGGAGGAATGCACTGTATTTCAGCCTCGAGCCCCGACTTCAAAAGCATTTCATTTGTGAACAGGTTTCTGACTAAGAGCTTTAGAAATAATAGTCAATCACTTGAATACCGCACTTTAGACACATTCACGGCAGTTCGCAATAGAAGTATGGAAAGTAACACCTTATCCATTCTTAATGTTAAAGCAATCTACAGTTGTATTTGTACAAATCACTCTTAAAAATAAAGGGCCTTTATTGGCATCAATGGTTCCAAAAAGAACGTTTAACAATCATGGAACCTTTCCATTGCTCTAAAGAATCGTCTTCAGATGATTACATGGTTCTTTTCACAGAAAGGTTCTTTGGGGAAGCTAAAATGGTTCTTCTATAGCAGTGGCTGTCAACTGGTTTGGCAATGGGATCCACATAAATATGGCTATTAAATGGCAGTACAAAACTAGCTTTTTTATAATACAAGTTAGTAAGTTGGTATGTCATCCAAAATATATAAAAAAGTAGAAAATAAAGTGGTGTTTTGTCGCGGAAACTACAATTACCACGGTAAATACACAATACTAACATGTACTTGTAACATGTCTCCGTGTTCTGGATTCTGTTTGTGTTTGAACTTTGAGTTTCAGTCACGCGTTCCTTTTGTCTGCATGTTCCCGCCACCATCATCAGTTCATTGTCATCAGCTGAGTGTGATTAATTAGTCTTGTTTGCTCCCCTGTGTTCCTTGTATTTTTTACCCTCAGTTTCTGTTCAGTCTTTGTCTAGCGTTATTTAGGTTTTGGTGTCTTGTGTGGACAGTTCTCCTGGTACTATCTTCTGTTTATGATAATTACACAATGTTCCCATGGATCTCCGTCGTTGTGCCCATCATTGACCCGCAAGACGGTCACAGTCCTGTTAATAAAACGTTGAATCTGACACTGTTCCTGATGAACAGAATGCAAGTCCTTCCCAGCGAACATACAATGTATCAGTTGAATTTACATTTACCTTTACATTTACTCATTTAACAGACGCTTTTACCCAAGTGACTTACATGATCATTACATCATGGTACTTTCTGGTAGTTTCATGTCTTACTAATTGATAATGTTGCTACGACATTGTATGCTCGTAAATTCATTTGCTCGTTATATAAATGTATATATACACTCACCTAAAGGATTATTAGGAACACCCGTTCAATTTCTCATTAATGCTTCAATGCATTTAGAGGCGTGGTCTTGGTCAAGACAATCTCCTGAACTCCAAACTGAATGTCAGAATGGGAAAGAAAGATGATTTAAGCAATTTTGAGCTTGGCATGGTTGGTGCCAGACGGGCCAGTCTGAGTATTTCACAATCTGCTCAGTTACTGGGATTTTCACGCACAACCATTTCTAGGGTTTACAAAGAATGGTGTGAAAAGGGAAAAACATCCAGTATGCGGCAGTCCTGTGGGCAAAAATGCCTTGTTGAGGCTAGAGGTCAGAGGAGAATGGGCTGACTGATTCAAGCTGATAGAAGAGCAACATTGACTGAAATAAATACCCGTTACAACCGAGGTATGCAGCAAAGCATTTGTGAAGCCACAACACACACAACCTTGAGGCTGATGGGCTACAACCGCAGAAGACCCCACCGGGTACCACTCATCTCCACTACAAATAGGAAAAAGAGGCTACAATTTGCACGAGCTCACCAAAATTGGACAGTTCAAGACTGGAAAAATGTTGCCTGGTCTGATGAGTCTCGATTTCTGTTGAGACATTCAGATGGTAGAGTTAGAATTTGGTGTAAACAGAATGAAAACATGGATCCATCATGCCTTGTAACCCCTGTGCAGGCTGGTGGTGGTGGTGGTGTAATGGTGTGGGGCTTGTTTTCTTGGCACACTTTAGGCCCCTTAGTGCCAATTGCGCATCGTTTAAATGCCACGGCCTGCCTGAGTATTGTTTCTGACCATGTCCATCCCTTTATGACCACCATGTACCATCCTCTGATGGCTACTTCCAGCAGGATAATGCACCATGTCACAAAGCTTGAATCATTTCAAATTGGTTTCTTGAACATGACAATGAGTTCACTGTACTAAAATGGCCCCCACAGCCACCAGATCTCAACCCAATAGAGCATCTTTGGGATGTGCTGGAACAGGAACTTCGTGCCCTGGATGTGCATCCCACAAATATATATATATATATATATATATATATATATATATATATATATATGCCTCCACATTGGCATGCACGAGTGAGCACCACAAACAAAGTAGGACAGAAAATTAGTTTTTCTTCTGAGGTGAGATACTTTATTTCATTACAAGCTATGAAAATAATGTTAGAATTATAACACTGACAACATCTCATCTGACAGCAGACACTGAATCAGGATCAAGTTTTTCTCAGTCACGCTTTATCTTTGACGCTAAACTGCATCTGAAAGAGTCAACAGGTTTCACGCAAGTCTTTCAAAGTTAAGTCTTGCATCAGAAAAACATTTAGAATTACGTTTTTTTGTTGTTGTTGTTCCTTTGACTACACACTCCACGACCCACAAGTTCAGAAATATTAGCATCGCTGTGAACCCCCCCCCCCATCTTTATTTATTAAAAGCGACCTGTTACGCCCCTTTTACAAGATGTAATGTAAGTCTCTGGTGTCCCCAGAATGTGTCTGTGTGGTTTCAGCTCAAAATATCCCACAGATCATTTATTAAAGTTTGTTAAATTTGCCACTATTTGGGTGTGAGCAGAAACATCCCGCTTTTGTGTGTTCTTTAACAAGCAAATGAGCTGCTGCTCCCGGCCCGCTTTCCTAAAGAGGGCGGAGCTTTAACAGTTTGCGCTTTGGTTGCTCAACAACAAAATTGGACAATCTCACGCAGCCAAAGTCAAATCAGTAGAGGTGTTCAGCTTACCATCGTACAAACCGGAGTCTGTCACTGATCAGCTTTGCATGATAAGTCCCCCTAAAATAGCTGATGGCTCTGTTTGTTTTACAGTATAGTCGTATTAATAGTTTTATTCTGATCTTCTCACTTTTTAATTTTTTTTAGCCTAAAAATGGAAAACCTTCCTAAAAAATCATGGAACAAATGAAGCAACACATACATCTGGACATATTTGAAGAGATTCATCTATTATTTAGCGTTTCTCACTGCTGTGGAGTGTAATGCTTTCTCATGCACTGATTTATTTATTGACATGCCTAAACGACTCATCTCTTCAGAACTGATGCTTGCACACAGAGTTATAGCCTAGATTCTAAAGCTCTAGATTCTAAAGCATCAAGACATTTTAATCCAACTTTTTGGTATACTTTCTGGAGTACTCCGAATGCATCCGTTGCTAAAACACTGCATTTGTACGTACTTCGCTTTACATTAAGGCTCATAAATTTATGTCCATGAAAATGACAATTATTTGCTGGTGCTTTATTTTGTTTTTGTTTGACACTCTCCTCCAGAAACTCATTTCCGTGTATGAATATTTCAATCACTTGTGCAAAACTTCCGAAAATTGTAAACACCTCATTACACAATGCACAATTAGATGCCAGAACCACTTAACGTCAAATTCCACATTAAAGGCATTAATTTGCAGTTCCACTTTAGAAGCAAATTGACATGAAATAGAGTCAGACAGTGTACTTTTTTCCCCCCTGTGTGCCACATTGTTTGGACATATTTGATTTTATAGTGTTTGCATGCATCCAAAAACCTTCAAGCTGGAGCTCTCGAGTAAAGTAGCAGAGTAATCCAGGAATACTAATAGAAACATACTATAAAGGGTGTTAATTCTGAACTATACTGATAGTACTAACATGCTACTCTCTTAGTTTTGCAGCATACAGTATGCAAATGTCTGCATTCATAGAATATCTTGATGACCTATACTGCATTTACCAAGTATTCAAAATGTCCAAAGTAATATAACGTCAAAAGCATAATATTCTAGTGCGACATTAACCCAAACATAGTAATATCAACTTATAGTAGCCTCTCTCTTGACTCATTTGATCATACCGTAAAGAGGATGAAAGTCCACTTCAGAGTAAAATTTAAAGGTTACAATAAGAAATAAAGGCACGCTCTGAGATTTCAAGTCTCAGATATGAGAAATAAAGTCCAAGTTACAGGAAATAGTCGCAATTGTGATATCCTTGGTTGAAGTCGTTGCAACATCTAAAGTCACAATTACAAGAAATAAAGTTGCAAATGTTAAGAAATTAAGTCATATCACAGGATTTTAAAGTCACAACTAAGGAAAAAAAATGTTGTAATTGTGAAATATATTATTATTATTTTTTTTCCTGTTTTCTATAGAGTTGTTTTTACATAAAATAGGTTAAACAATGCAAACCAGTGGCCAACGAGTGTTCGGGAAACCTATTTCTAAAAATGCAAATCACAATGACGTGAAATAAATGTAAACACAAAATATTCTTTATTTTTTCGTCTAGACTACACAGATTCACTGCTGTAGCTCTAAAAGGTATCTACATTTGCATTTTATTTACAGCCCATTTCTTCTCATCTTATTTACATGTTCAAAGAGAAGCATTTAGAAACACAGTGTTGAGAACAAACGGAAAAGTCCAAATGAGTCCGAAAGTTTAGAAAAAATAAAAGCCTTACGATGCATTTCAGTGCAATTTAACACATTGCATTTTTTCCTTCATTCAGCGTTATTCTTTTTAAATACAGCGATGTTGTCAGACTCATGATGTCACTGCATTCAATGACAGTAAAAAGAAACCCAAATATGCTCGACAATATTATACAGCTTAAAACACTTGATCTATTCGTCTCGGTGACCATTCCCAAGTGATTTCCCCAAGAGACAGATTCATATACCGAACGCTAACGTGAAGCGCCAATGCGCCATCATCTTAACATCATCCAACCGGAAATAGATGCTCTTTGAAGTTCACATATCCAGATGGTGGGTTGACGTGTATTTCAACCTCTAAACGACGCACCTTCAGGCCTTAATGCATTTCAGGCAGCTTGCAGACTTTCACGTTCAGAGCACTCACGACGTCGCCTCTTGCTTGGGAGATCCTTGGGGCAAAGGCTATTCACAGGGGTTGTCACCTTTCCTTACCACAATGTGCAGTGCTTGCAGCACTAAGTATATTTCTTAAAAAAAAAAAAAAGAAAAAAAAAGGAGTCTGAGTCTGAGTGCACGTTTAAGTAATGTGCTTATTTTTTTAAGCATTCATGCCGCTTTACGCTTGAAGCGTTTATTTCACTGACAAACATGAGGACGTATACTCCTCTAAAAAACACAGCACTAAAATAAATACTGTCATTCTTAGGAACGGTCCATATGCAACTCTTTGTTGTAACCATGAAAACAAATTAACTGAATTGACCAACTCTCTGGACTTTATTCCATGTGTTGAAACACTAAGCATTGTTCAAGTACAACGATTAGCAATAAAAGGGACAAATGTTCACATTTTTGTATGTTTTCACAAATGTTATACCGTGTTATGTGAATGTTTCCATAAAATAACATGTTGATCTCAAACTATTTAATTAAAAAAAACCCATCCTTTTCCATGAAGTCGCTCCATTCCAAAACCTAGTGAGCTGCCTACCGCCTATATAGGGAGCTGCCTTCATAGTAGATAAAACCTCATGAGTGACTGATTTGACAAATTGCGTTCTGCACAGAGAATCAATTCCAGTAGAGTTCAATATTAGCATGTCGCTATGCTAAATGCACAATACTCTAATGTGCATAAAACTGCACAGCATAAAAAATATTGGGTATGTTTCCAATTATGAATCTTTTTATAGCACTAATTAAAATATTACAATATTTATAATCACCTTTTCTTTCACCTCATCAGCCGTCGCGTCAGGAACGACCCCTTAAAATGTTGTCTAGGTAGGCAGCTCGCTAGGTTTTGGAGCTGATTTCTTCCAAAGAGTATCGATTTAATTTTCACAAGCATCTTTAAAGACCATGGGGCTTCTTATTTCCTATTTATTTACTAGATATCTTCAGATTTTAGGAGTGCGTTTCCTTTCTCTAAACATGTTGTAAGCCATTTGGTCGAAATTAGAAATAATAATAATAATAATAATAATAAAAATGGATGTTACCAGCAAGCCACCCAGTCCCAAAATATTACAAGACACCACAGCAAGTTTTGAACATGAGATGGATTCAGCTAGGAATCTGAACCACAAACACCAATGTCCTTGTTTAAGTATGACACAGCCGGTGGGCTTTCAAGTATAAAAAGAAGCGATTAAAAGAGGTCTCTCCTTGGCTGAGGCGCGGGAAAAGGCAGAGTGGAGTGAAGCTCGTGAATAACAATCTGCTCGTCTGGCAGCAGGCTGAGCCAGTGAGCATAATGCATTACCAGCCTTCTTCCTATATTCCTTTGAGCAAACCCACAAACACGAAGGCAGAACCGTACAAACCACCGACACTGCCATATGCCATCTTCTAGCAGCCGCACTTGAAGGGCAAAGAGGGTTTAAGAATTACCAAAAGAGAGAAGGGCACTCTGCTGTCGAAACAGTGCAACTGTTTGCAACCATGTACGTCATGTATTAAAAAAATAAGTCTGGCACAGTCAACATAAAAATAAAGTAACATAATATGGTCACAAACGCAGCTTGTCTTTGGCAAGAAGTCCTGGACGCTGAGTCCGAGCGCGGGTTCCCCTTGCGTTCATGTCACCTGCGACCCATCTCAGTCTGTCGCAAGAAGTGGACGTTATTTACGTTGTCGGCCAACTCGGGGAACTGATCGACCGATACTATGTAGAAGCCCTCGTATCCCTGCACGCGTCCGGCGCTCAGGAGCTGCTGCCTCTCCCCGTCCGTCCAAGCTCGAGAGCCCTCTTCTCCTTGGCGCAGTCTGTGACGTTCGCGAGCCCACGCGGCCGCGACGGCCCTCTGGCGTGCGAGCTCCAGCACGCGGACCTTCTCTTCGTCCTGACTGCTGCCGTAGCGGACGTTGAGGCTCAGCGTGCCGTACTGCAGCTGGACGTCGGTTATGCGGCGAGAACGGCCGCCGAGGACCGTGTTGACCTGCGAGACCGTTACGTTCACGCCCGTCTCCAGCGTGCGCTGGCCCACCGTCATGCCCAGCAGAGATAGGTCGCTCTCTACCGGTCCCGATTTGACGAAGTAGTGCGTGTCCAAACCCGCGATGGTGAAGTGTAAATCCTGCAGGTAGGTCGCCTTGTCTAGGACGGCGGCGATCCGCCGCCCATCCTCGTTGGCCAGGCTGATGATGTCGGCAGCGACGCGGCCCTCCCGGATGGCTACTTTCACACCTTTCCCGAAGAGCGACCCTCCTGTGGCGAAGAGCGTACGGAGAGGGGTTTGAGGGCAGCCGGAATCACTAGCGCCGTAGATCTGGCCAAAACGCTCCAATCGAACGAAAGACTTCAGCTGCCTCTGGACTTCACATTGCACCCCCAGAATGGACTGTGAAAAGACAAACAAAACCCTGTGAGTGTCCTGACATCAACTTCTGGGTGACAGATCAGGAACGACTACTTTCATTGAGAAAATAAATTAAACGTATAATATTGCATCTCCCACATCTTTCTGTGGCGCTACTGATCGAACGTGACATATTATGACACGGTTCATCTCGGCAAAACATTGTACGTTGTAAATCCCCGCATATGATTTTCACATTCATTATGTTATCTCCTCCAGTGGCAGGCGTCATTGCGCCCGCCGCCTTCGCTGCTGCTATTTCCTGGGAGTAAGTAACATTTCCTGATGGCTTGTGCAGGATGGGTGATCTCAGCGTGAAACTCATCCTACCCCCACGTTCAGCTGCTCAACTTTCCCCTCAAACAAGAATCACGCTGCTTCATTAACACTTCAAACATTTCACGTTTCCTGATATAACTGCTGTACGTAGCATAACTCATTCCATTTTATGTTCAGGTGAGAACGAATGCGAATCATGTGATTTATCTTCCAAATGTCATGATGTGACTCTTCAACACTTGAATAACTTTTGTTTGTAGGGAGTAAACAGGTTCCTGGGATTTTTACCTCCCGCTAGTTTCTGAAGAGGTTTGTGGTTCTTCTCACAGTTCTCTTATGAAAGCATCACTTGCAACTAAAAGTATTTCACAAGTTCACACTTGCATATAATCAGATAAGAGAGTAAAGTAGTGTTACCTAAACCGAGACCAAGACCAGTGTGTCGAGACCAAGGCAAGTCAAGACCGAGTCAACATCAAGTCCAGGCTAACTCATCAAATTCATCGGAAACATCCAATTACTGCCTGAGAAATGTCTTATTTTTTATCTATAATTACAATTAGAATAATAGACACTATATAGAGCTGTTACCAACCAATTGAAATCGCTTACAACAGAATTCATCTTTTCACTGGAGAGGTGGAACAGGAGTTGCCTCTGAATTGGTACAGTTACAAATGCATAAATAATGTTGGGATTAATGTTTTAAAAATAAAAACTATTGAACATTTGTCAAAAATCAATATCACATTTGCAATTGTGTTCATATTTGTGAAAACTGCCCTCTTGTGATATCGCTTAATTATATACAAGTACTTTTTTACAATCGTATCTTGAATTTTGTGGGCATTTGTATTAATTTTGGTTAACAATGGTTAATTTTTGACACAATACCTTATTGATTTATGATCTGGCTCAACAGTAACAAAAGAAATGAAATTAGAAATAAGTTATTAATTGGATTTGAAGCAGGAAGCTTTACATCCGATCAAATTAATGATGTTAACAAAGAAATCAGTCGATGCAATTTAGCGATATCCTGGCTGTTGTGGTCTTGAAATAAAAGTCCTTTAAGTCTGAGACCAAGATTCTCAAAAAAAGACCGGTCTTGAGTTCTACAACACTAGTGTAGAGGTTAATGGATATTTGGCACGCTGTCCGAGGGGCATACCCAGAATATCCCCCACCCCCCATCTGAAGCTGGGATAGGAATAATTTAGGAGTCAGGAGATGGAGTGGTGGATGGATGCTAGAAAACCGTCTTGGGACAGAGGTACGTCTGCTGTATATAAACCTCCTATTGTGCTAATAGAGTTAATTAACTGATCGTGCTCCTCCTGAACATTGTTAATAAAACTACCACGTTTGAGGAGGAATTTGAGACCTGCAGGTTGGAGGTCAAGTTCTCTCTTGAAAAATTTGTTATTGGCAGGAATTGCATAATAAACTATTTTACATTACTACGTTATATATTGCCGATTTACTTTATATAGACAATATAAACTTGCATCAATGCATTAAATTTTCCTTCTTAAAATAAAAAAGGTTTTGACTTATAATAAAGTGACTTTACGGTACGGTACTTTTCAGGCAGTCATTGCTATAACCAAATAATTCATTGAAAACAAATGAATACAAGACTCTCCGTTTATGACAACAATAATGCAGCTATAAGTGACCCTCTCCATTACTGTGAAGATTTAGATAAATAGTGAGTTCTGTGTGTCAGACTCCAGGCTCCTGTCCGGAAGGAGAAACAGAGTCCAGCTGAAGCTCTGGCACTGGAACAAAGTTCTTGTGTTATCTGATATTATTCCCTCCGAGCACATGTCCCCATCTCTCCCTTTGCCTTCTTTTTACTCTCTGCTGAGTGTTGCCCTTCACTACAGATTAAGTTACCGAACATGGAAAAGAAAAGAAAAGGAAAAAACCCAAAAAAACGTCTCTATAATGTCTCAATCGCTTCTTCCGGACAGATGAGATTAAAGGGCCTTCATTTTACACGTTCCGCTCTGTCTTGTGCGCATGCTGTTCTAATTATACTCCTTTGGCCGTGAAAGACATGTGCGTCTTTCTAGTAGACCGTTTTCAAGTGCTCAAGTCACTCGCGCATGCGCTGTTGTACGTGCACCATCAGCGCGGACACGAAAATCGAGCTGCACGCGGACCGTCCTGATGATGAAAATTACACCGGATAATCTCAAACGTGTCTTCTCTAGAGTTTCAGAAGTGATCAACGATGTCTCAAACCGTGCAGATTCTCAATATGAACTCATCGAATTCTCCCAAGATTAAATTATCCGAGCTGCTATCTGCATTAAATTTACAGCTCTAATTTATAATACCTTAGACCTCATCACAGTGTGTTTGTTTACTCCACCAGCCTTCTCATTCTGGTCACAATTCATAGGGCACAGAGAGATAAAGAGCTGGTAGGGACTGTCCATGCTGCAACCTAACCATTTGACTTTTCATCATTCAAATAGCACTGGGCGGTCAGACAGCATGGTGGCCTATCAGCGCAGGGCCCCGATCAAAGTCAAAATCAATCTGCGGACATCCAGTGGATATCAGCCAGCGCATTTACATCATTTTCAACCACACAGGTCTCCAAGACCCTGGGAGTCTAAAAAGCTAGGAGAGAGAGAGCGATAAAAAGTCAGCACTCACTACAGCGCTAAATTTTCAGAGAACTAAATCCATCACGTTTGGTGTAAGAAGCAGAACTACAGCTCCAAAAAACCTCCCAATTGAATTAGGAAGTGTTGGCCGAGAGTAAGAACACAGCACTGGGCAGGTGCATTTCATAAATCTCCTATTTCATAAAGTCCAGGTCATATTTCAGCCGAAAAAAACGGATCATACTTATGTTGAATGGTTTTTTGTAAATTGCCAACAAAGCAAAATTTAATTCCGTTGTGAGTTTTGAGTGAAAATTAAGCACTTTTTCTCTAAATTCTCATTAAAGGGTTAGTTCTCAAAAAATATAAATATAAATAATTCTGCCTTTATCAAATCCAAAAATCCACGATAGAAGTAGCGACGACTGACTTTTTGAAGGAATCAATCGAGTTTGAGAATTTCAATGAATCGGTTGATTCCAATTAAGAAAAAAAAATGTACTAAATGATTTATGAATTGAACTGCCTGTTCAACAGAGGTTCTCAGACAGGTTTTTCAGTGAATAACAACTTAAATTTAAACTAAACTATTGTATGACTTTAGAACCCATGTGCATGAGTTGAATGTGATACTTTCTTATGTCCTTGAAAACCAAAAAAAAATATTACTGTTGTACTGTCTTTAATTATTTAATTAGAATTTGAATTTGGTAATGACATAATATCAATGAGAACTTGTGGAAAATGAATGTACTTAATTGTCACACTGAAAAAAACTCAAAACTTTTTAATTTTAGGGCAAAACATGAATCATGTTCTCTGTGAGATTCACCTGACCATCTCTCCGTCAGATCTTATTGTGTGGGTCGTACGGTTTCTTAATAGTTAATTTCAGCAACTTTTCATCATAAAAAAAAAATAAAAAATGGAGGAGAAAAGGCTATTAGTAATGATGGTCATTTCCTCTATGCCTTCAGATACTCTGCACTGCAGGTTTTGTAAATATAACATGGGCATTATGGTAAAAACAACCTACTTTGGACTCTCAAAAGAGCAACAGTACAGCTGCAAGGCCATTAGCAGATTTTTTTTTTTTTAATGCAGCTGCTTTAAAAGCCCATAAATGACCCCACAATTACACTGCCAAAAAGCAAATTGGTTGGCAATTAGAAGTGTTTACTGCACCCCAATAAAGGGGGAGATATCTGCTTGTGGGGTTGAGCCAGAGAGAGCTGATTTATGGGTAACTCCGTAGGTATGACTATGCAAAGGACTGTGGGACACAAACTGTTCTTTTTCGGTCTCACTTCCACAGTAAAGTTTCAGGCTCAGATTAAACATCCAAAAGTTTTTACCGTCTAGTAAAGAACATATATATAAAACATTTGAAATGGAAAATTCAGGCAAGGGTTTGGAATTGAATTAGGCTGCTCTTTTGAGAGCTGCCTTTAAAGAACTATTGGATGCACTTCTAAGGATCCCATAGGAGAGGAACCCTACGAGGATCATGATAGAGGAGGAATCTCCCTGGAGGGTTGAGACTGCTGCCCAACAGAGTCCATCGTTGCATCTTTACATTGAGTCCAAGTTGATCTGAAGTCAGCCCACACCACTTCCAGAGACACAAACCTTCGAGTGCAATCCCTTCAAGTTTTCACAGGTTTTGAGAAGTGGTCACACTAGTGAAGTTTACTTTCCCATTGTGCGTTTTGCACGGCCGTGTTTTTGATTGCCAAACTCTGGAGTTGATGTTTGGATCCAATGGTCGCAAGTAACTGAGCACTAATATTTTTGTGCTGTATTGGAGGAGACTCTGTAAATGCATGCCCCGACAATTTAAACAGCTTTGTATGCAAGAGCACACTTTGAGAGAAGACTGTGTGCTTTTGATTAAATTATAATGGTTGGTTCCCAAAAGAGAATTCATTAGAGAAAGAGACGCTCTGTTGGGAGTTGCGTCTGCATGGCCGTGAAAACCCAACAAAACTCTCGAAAAGAGACTGTTTTCCCTCACAACTCAACTAAACAAAAACAAAAATCTGGGGTGTCTAAAACTTGAAAGTCTTTTTTTTTGGATACTTCAGTTCTCCTTGAATGTCTGAAAGTCATATGAAACCTGCCAGGCTGATGGCTTCAAATAGCTCCATCACATTACATTTAAAATCTCATATCTCAAGTCTGAGGCACACCCAAGTCGCTCAGCTTCAAATGCTTGCTTATTATAGAGCTTGATAGCTTGGGGTTGTGCTGCTTATACTGTTTGACGCATGGAATGGGAGCCTTTATCAACAAGGGGACTGGACTTGCCATACATACCTATCAGTTAAAAAAAAAAAAATCAAGTAGTTTCAGTTGCTTTTAAACATCAAAATATGGCCACATGGGGTGGGCAGTATGACAAACTTTTTAGCATGGTATGAGTAACTTTATAAAATGCAATATACCACAATGTATATTTTCATTATTTGTGGATATTCAAAAAATGTGTTTATATTTCTATATATTAAATAACTATCTCATTTAATAAAGAGTCATTTGCTAATTATATATATATATATATATATATATATATATATATATATATATATATATATATATTACATTTACATTTAGTCATTTAGCAGACGCTTTTATCCAAAGAGACTTACAAGTATATATATATATATATATATATATATATATATATATATATATATATATATATATATACACACACACACATATACACACATATATATATATATACATATAACCATTATTCTTTCAGAAGAGGAGAAGACAGCTCAAGAGGTAAGGTGTCCTTAACAACGACCAAAAGGGCCGCCACAGTGTCCAACTAGCTTCTTAATTATTCAGATGGCTTAAAAGAGGCTCGATAATCAGTGCATGTCTGAGACTGAGAAAAACAGGGTTCATCGAGACAAAGAAGCATAAAGATAGGAAAGAGACGGAGACGACATCTTTTAGAGAGCGAGAGTGTGAAAGACTGAGATGAAATCAATGGCTGCAGCAGGAGGAAATTTGGAGTGAATTTCCCTAATGGCAGTCCTATTACAGGGGCTCTTTAGCTTGACCCCTTTCTCTCGGCTCGAGGAGCCAGAGCAAAGGTCACGCTCTTTCGCGCAAGCATCTGGGTTGATTGCTGTGGACTCCTCTGGGAGGTGGCAAACTTAAAGGTCAAGCTACCGCAAATAAAGTCTGAAGTTAAAGTCAAAGGCCAGGTGTGTTTTTAAGAGGTGGGCAAACAAACAGAGAAATTTGTTGGATGAATTACCTTGGTGCTATCCCACTCTTGACTCTTTATCTGAGTGTGAATGAGCTCGTAAGAAGGCTCCATGGCATCCGTGACAGGTTTGTGGTAGCCAGGGATGACGTTGTATAGCTGGAAACCAAACGTCACTAGCCAGCTGTTAACATCTGTTGGAAGAAAAATACTGCAATGAAATATGCTTAAAACAGAGCAAAAGGAAACTGCACAATGTCTGTATAAGAATTTACTCAGTTTGGGTAAACTACATTTGAAAAGCACGATTTATTGCAAATCAGGACACATGCCAAGTGAGCTCCTTTTTGAAATAATCTCCCGCAGTCAATACAGGCAACACTAGTTTTAGAGACTGGACTAAATATGATTAATCCTCCACAGGAAGTGGCAAACCTGATCAAATTTCTTCCAGCATGTAAGAAACTCAATGTTTTAGATCTGCTGGTGCACTTGATAATCATACATATTTCATGCTGAGACCAAATATGTCACTTTTTCTGTAATCTTTATAAGAATTAGCACAGATAGCAAATACAGAGAGTATCAACCTTACCAAAATCAAATAGCCTTTTTAGCAAACACATTACTCACGGTTAGAAGAAACATTACTGTAGTAATGAATTGCTCACTGACTACTGCTCTTTATTTAAGGCTGTGTCACTTGATAGAGTTGTTTTAAATATGAATGTGATTAAGGACAATGAAAGGACCTCCTGTACTTCAGAGAGGAATGAAAATGTCAATGCCATCATTCATAAAAGGCTGACGGCCCACTCAAGTACATCTAATATCCAGCAGAATCTTTAGATTTCCTTCTTCAAAGCTAACTTTAAATGGCATAGGGTACAACCTAGTGGCTAAGTGTTTATCTGAGCTTGAAACACAGCTAGTCCACCATAATGTTAGCATACAGATGCTACACCCTGCTGCAAAGGCCAGCAACACTAGCACAAGCTTGATTAGTGGATGCTGGTTAGTTCTAGTCTGGTCGTTGTACCAGTATATACATGCTATTTGCTAGCCAAGCTTAGCTGGTGAAGCTAATCAACTAGATTTTCACAACAAAAATCACATGAAGCACACCAGCATTCCAATTTGGCGAATGGTACACAATAAACAACATAAGTAAGTTAGCAGATATAATCTTTTTTTTTAGTAGTGATGTACTGTATGAAAGGTGCACATTGTTCCGGGAAACTCTCATGAGGTTCACTTTTGTTGAATCCAAGGTACGGGTTGGGGCAAGGTTATTTACATCCAAATTTTCAGAGAACAAGGGCTCATGTTGATCAAATCTTTTCAGCAGGATACACAAAGGAAATACACAGAGGAACACACTATAACATGGCTACTCTAACATAAACAACTGATATCCCGATTCTAGAGTATTCATTTCCTTTGGTAGAAGGGGCATGAACCAAGACTTTTGATTTCAGTCAAAAACCAGCATGCATTCGCTGTTATAGACTACAAATGTGACTATAATATTTTGTTTTCTTTGAGTAAGGCTGTGATTTCGCTTTCAAGTTGAGAGAAAAGTAAATCAGCCCCTAGCTTCTAGTTCCTTGGACTCCTTTGTGTTATTTGTCTAACACTGGGGAGCATTCACCACTATTTACCTCCCGCACAGGCTGAGGAAGCAAAGACTGATGGGATACTTCAGAGGAACAACCTGAATGAAGAACAAAGGGGACTTTGTTGTGCTGTCATTGCTCACAAGCAGTGTTTGTGGAGGCAAGAACACCCCAAGCTGGGGCTGGGACAAGAGGCTGGAAAATAATCACTCTAGTGCAAGGAGGATTCTTGGCACCATGTGCTTATGGTGTTTTAGATTGTTGACGGTAAAATATAACGGTGATGTTATTTACAGGCTATTAAATAACCCTCCCAGCCTTCAGCCCAAGATGCTGGGATAGGCTCCAACATCCCTGTGACCATAAACAGGACAAGTTTGGATGGACGGATAGACTAAATAACGTTAACCTCAGTGTGTTTCAACAAAACATTGATGAAAAATTGTGTGTTTACCTGTCATATAGCACTTTGTTTCTTGGGTGTTGCTCAGGGGGTTGTTGTTCTTAAACATGTAGAGGTTGAAGGGCACAATGTTGTTGCTGTTGAGTCGCTTCCAAACATTAATGTCAGGAATGGTCCATCTGCCCGCAAGAACATCGTAATCTCTGCGGCCCATGTGGACAAGCTTTGTAAGGGGCTCATAAAGGCCACCCTGATATCCTATTACTAGCTGGAAACTTGGGTTGGAGTCCAAATACACCTCCCCAAAAGCTGTGTGCAAGATCTGTTTGATCATGAGACCGGCACCACTGAATACAGCCAATGGTGTACCAATGTTGTCGCAGGCCACGTAGAACTCATCCCCACTGCTCAACTCCATGGCAAACAGGTGGCCCTGAAGGTCATAGTAGAGCGAGGTGATCTCTAAGCTTGAGTGATTGTACATGTGCGTTACTCTGGTGGGACTGGACAAGTCTGCGTAGAAGAATTGCAGATGGTGGCCTTGGCTACTTCGACTAGAAACTCTCCTGCCCAAGCCATCGTAGCGGTACTTGATGGTCCATCCGTTAACTTTGTTGTAGGCTTTAACAAGCAACCCAGCGGAGTTATACTCAAAGAAATCATTGCCTCTCTGCCTGAGGAATCCATCCTCGTCCAACCGGTACTGAACGTCACCTAGTCGAGTAATGCGGTCCCGAATGTCGTAGCGTAGCGGTGTAAGTCTGGCACTATTACCGGGACTAAGGAGGTGCAAATTTCCATTCAGGTCATAGCTGTAACGCCAGAGAGGCTTGTCGTTGATGGACACCACCTGGAGTTGACCATCAGCATCGTACTCGTAAGCGTAACGGGTGGTATTTGCATAGGGCCCGACTTTAAGCTCCTTCGCCACCACTCGCCCCATGTTGTCATACTGTACCATCATCCAATACATTAGCGAACGGAAAATCTCATACTGCACCTCTTTAACCCGTCCATAGGCATCAAAGTGTTTGGTGTGGGTCATAACAGATGTGGTGATGATCTGGTTAATATCATAGTAGATGACTCCAAACTTGCCAAACTGCTCCGTTTTGCCTGAGACATCATCATAGCGATAGAGGTCAATGGGCAAGGGGGTTTCATTGATCACTGCTTGCATGCTGGTGACCCGGAAGCTGTTGTCGTAGTTGTAGTCGAACCGGGCGTTCACCATGCCCTCCTCACTGAAACGAAAGATCTGTCTGTCGATGAGCGGTCCAATCTGCCTGTAGCGTATGGTACACGCAAAGCCATCACTTTGAAGCCCCACGGTTTTCAGCATGCCTGCAGATTCATCGTAAGAAAAGGCAATCCGTGTTGTATCATAAAGGATTTCAAGCAGACGGGAGAGTTTCCCATACTTATAGATGACTCTACGCCCCGTTCCTTGGTAGATGGTTTGCAGAAGCAGTCCGTCTTCGCTGTAATCTTGCAAAACTGTGGCATTGCCCTCAGGTGGTCTGTATGCGTTTCTGTAATAGCCAATGGAACGGGTGGTCTCCAGGGTCTGTCTGGCCACATTGGGCATGGTTACTGAAGAGAGGCGGTCATTCTTGTCAAACTCGAAGATGTACTGTCGCTGGCTGTATAGCAGGAGCACCATGGACTGCCAAAGGAAAATGACAAAGCGATGTTCAGTAAGCTGATTTAATGAAGCATAGTAATTCCCAACACATTCTGAGAGCACTACAAATAGTTAAATGTGAAATTCTCCACCCCGTAAAACTGAAGGTTACCAAGTACCCAAGAGTGACATTGCACCACATGACTAACTGCACAACAAACTGTAGGGTGTCACAGAATCACTTCAGGGTGCATAAAAGTTACAAATATGCTGCTCTACAACACTGACTGAAAAATGAAGAAGGGCAAAATCTCATTTAATGAGGATTAAGTCATCATACCCCCCATCCCCTCTGATACCATTTTTAATAATGTCACCTTATATGGAGGTCAATGGGAAGATATACTGGAGTTTATATTTCAGCAGGAAGCAGCTTGTCTTATTTTTTTACTTTGACACTATTGATCTAAACAGCACATGGTCATTGTAGAATGGCAAGAAACATTAAAAAGAGTGAGTTTATGGCTTATAATCAATACTTTCAAACCCATATTTTGGGATGTCAGCATTTCACTTGTACTAAACAGCTCCCACTTTCAAATTACACTGTCTTGCATTTCTCAGATATTGGTTCTAATTATCAAGACTGTGACATTTTACTTTTTCCACAGCGATAATTTGGGAACGATTTAGTTGTCAAGCTGCACGTGGTAACAATACATAACACAAGCTGCACATTACACAGGGATCATTGCTGAAGTATGCAAGGTTAAAGCTTATTAATGTAACAAATTAACAGGGTTCAACAAAGAGAAGTCTACAGAACAAAATAGAACTAGCGATTATTTGTCAACCTGATCATTTTCTAGATAAAGACGTTTACCTTTTCAAGGTATGTGTAGCTCCATGACTTTCCATCTGCAAATATCTTTGAGGTGATTCTCCCATTTTGGTCATATTCCATTCGGACTGACATAGTGCCCCTCTGGATGCCGGCAATGTGACCGCCAGGTGAGTAGGTAACATTGACACCGTTTAGCCGACTACTTGGAGCCCACAATGTAGGTCTTCCGGCATGGTCATAGTGGATCCTTAAGGTGAACTTCCTGTGGTCATCATAGACTTTCTCGGTTCTGGTTACGCGGTCAAAATCCATGGATAACAAGTTCCTGTTATGAACCTACAAAAAACAAAAACAGGAGGATTAGGCATTGGAATTCAACATGTGGACATGGTAGGATGCAGTGTCTTCTCTGAAACTCCCAATACGTTTTACTTTATTTTTTACTTTCAACCGCACACCTCTAGAGGACACAAGCGTCTTTGTTTGCGTTTTGTTAAAACAAAATGAATGAGAGAAGCGCTCAGTCTAATCATTCGCCCTGCCTTTAAGGATTGAAGGGGTAGATAACTTCCATTGTATTTGCAGAAGGAGGAAAACAATGACACCTTTGAGCTGTATATGAAGTTCAGAGCCCACTACACTGTTTAAATGACATGTCATACTGAGTTTTTGGCTCAGCTCGAATGCGCAAAGCCCTCTGACCCCTGTACATGCCGAGAACTAGTCCTACATTGCTGTTAATCCCAAAGGCGCACACACAGGTCAATGCAGGGAGTAGATCAAGGATGTAAAGACCTCAATACCTCATGGTATAATGAATTGGAACCTTTATTTCTGTGATATGAATTTAGATATTGGGGGATAATATATGGGACATCCAGCTGGAAATTCAATTGAATGTCAATGTCATTAACAGAAAAAAAAAACTATACTTTTCTGGAGAATATCTGCAGAATTATAACCCAGAAGCAAAAAGAATAGTACTCTATTTAGTAGTGGAAGCATTATAAAATTGGTTTAAATTTGTAATAAACATGCATATTAGTTGCAACAAAGGATGATTTGAAGCCTGGAATGAACGCAAAGTTTCTTTTAAGGCATATTTAGAGTGAGTATTTGTGCCAGCTGCTTTTTTTTTTTTCTCTCCAAGCACACCACTTTGTGGTATTATGGCTAAAGGGTTGAATGAGTATTGACTAAATAACCATCTGGAAGTTTGGGCCAAACAGACTTTAAAATGCATTATAATCAAACACTCATTTCCCCATATCTCTTCTCTTTGTAATGTCTCCTTGACTGATTTCGGTTTTTCTCATCAGGTACGCTGCCGGCTTGGCTCAGTGCTGGCAAAGCTTAACAGAGTCTTAAAGTGATTTTGTGAGTTGTTGTTGGCTTTGGTCCAGTGGTATGGAGGACAGGGGGAAGAGCAACAAGCTCGCTCTCTCTCTCTCCTCCTCGTGGGCATGCTGGGAGCTCTCATCTGTGAAGGGACAATTACACTGGGGCCAATTAATGTCACTAATACCTAATTGAGAGGATTATTTTACATTAAAAGCAAGCAGCTCATGAATAGGAGAATTCCCGGTGGGGGTGACAGAACAAAGAGGTTGACAGAATAAAGGGCATATATTTTCCCCTCCCCATTCCTTTAAGCTTCACCCTCCCACTGATTTGAACACATCCCCCATTTTTCTCACTCTCACTTTGATATGGCGATGCCGAGATTGAGAATATTTCCTGAAAATATTCACATCTGGACTAGTAAGAGAAAAAAATGACTAGAACTCACATTCTCTCTCTATATATTCTCTCTCTCTCTCTCTCTCTCTCTCTCTCTCTCTCTCTCTCTATATATATATATATATATATATATACACACACACACACACAATATATATATATATATATATATATATATATGTTTGAAAACCTGTTTGAAAACAGTCATTATTTCTACTCTGCAGTTTGGTTAGACAATTCACTCAAGTATTATTTACTAGATATTCCAAGGCATCAAAAAGCCAGGCTTTTATGGCTCTAAGGATGAGAGAACTTGTGTCAAGGGCCGATTTGTCCAGAGAAGAACGTCAGGGGACTGAAGCGACAAGCTTGAGGAAAAAAAATGAAGAGAGATTGAAAGGGAAGGCTGGATGCTCATGCCAGGCTCTGGTTGAACAGAGGCCCAACGGGCTGGAAAAAAAGCTCTTTTGGCAGAGAGATCCTGGGCCTCTGGAGAATGGAAACCCACTCAAGGGGAATGTCTTAAAATGGACATTCTTTTTAACGGGCTCAGCATTAGGAAAGCAGATATGACGGGAGGAAGGGGATCGGATTGGGGCAGGGTGGGAAAAACAGCGGGTTTGAAGGAGTGTCTATAAAGGACATCAAGACAAAAAGTGGGGTGTACTTGCACTAAACCATACTAATGCTTCATGTTTCATAAGGGACAAATATTTTCATCTGGAACTTATTTAGATGCTTATAAACAGAAATAAGTTGAACTCTGAAGATTGGAGTAATGATACTGAAAATTTAGCTTTGCATCACAGGAATAAATTACATTTTAAAATATATTAAATCAGAAAACTAATAATATTTCACAACATTTCTGTTTTTACTGTATTTTTGATAACATTAATACAAATAACAGTGGCCATGAGTAGTGAAACACTTTCAAAGCAAGATTTTCAGATAAATCTTTGATCTCATCTTCACACGCACAAAAAAAAAAAAAAAAAACTTGAAATAGAGAGTGGAATTTTCATTTTTGGGTGAATTAACCTCTATTATTCTTAATGCTTTTCTGGTTGCACTCGGAATATTCCAACATCTAAATATTCCATTAAAAAATAAATAAACAAAGAGTTGAACTCCCTGAAAGTTATTTGATATTTCACACACTGCATCGGGGAATGTTAGACAGACACTTGCCATGTTTCTTTGATAGCCGAATGAAATTTGCATGTTTTTCTGATCAAAATACAACTACTTTGAGATTACCCGACTCCTGTTTGTCAAACAAACAATGATAAAAACCTGATGAAAACATTTTTTCATAACTCATCTAATTACGAGAATATCTTAGGACTGTCACTAATGCACTTTTACCAATGAATAAATAACTTGTAAATAACGTTTGTTTTCACAAATCATCATCAATAATTGAAATTTCCATTCCATATTCAAAAAGTAAACAAATCTGTCAAAACAGCATTTGACTTTCTTTTCCACTGTCATTAAAAATGTACTCAAGTTTTTGTTCTTCAAATCCAATATTTGCTTGCCGCTTTGCCATTCATTTCTAATTTTTTCCCCGTCCGCTGCTGCGGTAGGAACTGTAATCTTGTTTGCTCAGTGCGATTTGTCGCTTCCTTCAGTAAACACACTTGCCCACATGTTCGTTTTGTTTGTTTGGAGGCAGTATAGGACACCGCTCTAATAATGTAAAGCAAACATTTAGAAAACTGTCAGTCAAAGCCTTGCGTTTAAGCCTTCAGTGGGTTTTTGGATTTGAGCTAGCTCACTGTGAGGGGACAATTTACACTACTATATTTCCAAAGCTCTGTTGTTGTCAGGAGATGTGGTTGCTATGGAGACAAAGATAATTTTGGTGGCCTGACAGCTGTTCCTGATAGTGTGCTGTAGCCATTGTGATGGACATGTGACCACAGCAATACTCCGAGCAGCTAGTGACCCACATTTCCATTAGGACTGGGTATCGCCAACTACTGTGCATCATGATTGCGGTGAACATCTAACAATTCAATGAGGCATCGTGCTGGACAAAAGCTAAGAGACATCCGTTTATGATATTGTGATGCACAATGATCCATTTAACCTTAAACCAAACCAAACCCTAATCCTATCCCTATAGTAAGTACATGTAATTACTTAAAAATAAAATGTAAAATAGAATCAGCTTGACGAACAGCCTAACAAACACACACACACACACACACACACAATTTGATGATTTCAGTAATACACCAATCACATACTTCAGTTAAAAAACATGATATAAATTAGATTCCATAGTTTAATTTTACACAAATTAAAATAACTGCTTTCAATTTGAATATATTTTAATGTGAGTTATTCCTGTGATCAAAGCTGTATTTTCAGCATCATTACTCCAGTCTTGAGTGTCACATGATTTTTCAGAAATCATTCTGATTTGCTGATCAAGAAACATCAATGTTGAAAACAGTTGTGTCGTTTCATATTTTTTGGAAACAATTATACATGTTTAAGGATTCTTTGATGAATAGAACGTTTAAAATAACAATTTATTTGAAATATAAATTGTTCATAACACTATAATATATAAACTATATATATTTACTAACAACTTGCTGCGGCGAAAAAATAGTGCTGAACACAGTTATTTTTGCAGCTGACCTTATTGCATATGCATTTATAGGAGTTTGCCTTTCAGAAACAAAATTTATGGGAGGAGAATATGTAAATGTATAATGCAAGGTGATTTACTAAGGTTTGCGCTAGTCAGTTTACTGGTATGCACACCATTATTTAATGCCCCCCAAAAACGCCTTAAACCAGATTGCGTATGTCCTTATGGAAATGATCTGGCTGTATCTGCTTTTAATGTACGCATTGTCAGTAAATCACGCGCAGAACTTTATACTCCCATCTGTGTTTTTTTTTGGGATTTGCCCTTTCACGCTAAAGCCCTGGGTATACTTCGTTTATTTACATGTACGCTAATGTACGCGCACAGTCGAAGGCACAGCCTTCCAACGCAGACTCATACGCATGCCATGAGTTACAAATATCTTGCTAAAGTTGAACAATTGAGGGTACTTTCTAACCTCTACACACAATCTCTCGTCTATGTAGGCCTCCATTGTCGCTGTAGCTTGCATGCGTTCCGATCTGTTCTGTTCATGCAGTTTTTCTTTGACTACCTTGTGAATCGATGCCACCAGGGCATGGTTGCCACCTTGTGGATAAAATAATTACTGCAAAAAAATGAAATGCGCATGTGCAACCTTAATGTACAAGTACGTGTGGTTACAAACATCCAGCGGTGCGCATACAGTACGCGCATACTCTACTAATGATGAAATTGGTGTTGCGCCCTGTATGCTGACCCTCGCGTATGTGTAAAAAGTGAAGTATACTTTGGGCTTAATTTAGTAAATCTGGCCCTAAATGTCTTTACTGTCCCTTTTGATCAGTCTAAAAAGTATATCTGCTTTCAGTAAAGATCTTACCCCAAACTTTTGAAAGGTAGTGTGTATATGAAGGCACATGTATCATCTTGCAAACGCTGTGAGGTGGTCCCATTACTTGTAGCACAAGAATTATAAAGATATCAGACGCGGTCTGAAGAAACCCTCAGGGTTTTGATCACGAGAGAGTCAACCCTGCCCTAGGCGGTGACCCCAGCCCTCAGGGTCAGAGAAACACGGCTGCTGAATGATGAATAGTCCACTGAGACACAGACACACACATGCTTACATGCACACGCTGACCTTGGAAAGCAGATATTTGACCAGTATGGCCTGGCCAGACTACAGGATAGCCGTAATAAGAGTGATCAGTCTAAAGGACAGGCGCAGCGTGTGTGACTCGGCGAGAAGAGGCAATAGAGATTATAATCAAGAAGCAATTACTCCAAGTACAGGGGCCTCGATGCTCAGATGAGCTGCTGTGTGGAGGTGTGACTGCGAGGTATGGAACTGTGCCTGCGTAAAATTAACTCAGGATGAGCAAATGACAATGTTGAGGTAACGCTGGGGCCTGTGCACAATTACCTGCCTATGTGAGGTTCTGATCACTGCTAGGTTGCAAAGTAAGTGATACAAAACACCACGAGCAATTCCACATTCATAAATAAAAAGAAAATACAAATGCATTATGAAAATGTAAAGATTAGGCAAAGGGAATAAGGAATAATTATCAAGATAATATGTATTGTAACAAAATTATAATTATATTATAATACCAAGTAAAAAGATAAATGTAATAACATTGTGACTGATATTTATTACATTAAACGCCAAATTCATAACACAAAACAATGCATGACATATAAAACTACATCCATACTATTGGAGAACATTGACAATTTAACTGCATCAATTTCAATTTTGAAAGGATTTTTTTTTTAAATTCTATTTATTCTGTTTACTATCAAATTCTTCCTGAATTTTGGATCAATGAAGTCAATGTCTCTAATGTTCAATGTCACATTAGATCAAGATAATTAGAAATACATCTTCAAAATGAATTTCCCCAATGATTTCATTTCTTGGATGTGTTTGGTGGGTTTCACAGTTCTCATTTTTTTGTTTTGTTTGTTAAATGTGTTAAGTTCTACATGAAAAAATAAAGGTAATAAACTAATTTTTCATCTCACAATTCTGGCTTAATTTCTCGAAATTGTGAATTTACGTCTCACAACTCTGAAATTTTTCCTCAGAATTGTGTTACATAAACTCACAAATTCTGAGTTAAAGTCAGGATTGTGAGATATAAACTTGCAATTCTGAGAAAAAAAAGTCAGTCTTTTTTTCTTCAAAATTGGACTTCATAACTTGCAATTACAACTTTATATATCACAATTCTGATTTATTTTCTCACAATTGCAAGTTTACATCTCAAAATTTTGAATTTTTTTCCTCAGAATTGTGAGATATAAACTTGCAATTGTGAGAAAAAAAGGTCAGAATTGTGAAATAAAAAGTCAGATTTTTTTTTTTATTCCATGTTTCCATAGAACTAAAATGGCTACGTGGTCGTGATTTTATATAAATATAACAGCACAGAACTGCCTGCATTTTTTAAATAATTAGACCTGGAAATTCTCATTCAAGTTAGAGTACAAAACTGTCCACTGCATCGATGTTAAATGTGGAAGGAAATTCTGAGACTTTCTTACCCTGAGTCTTCGTCCGTATACCGTGACCTGTCCTCGTGCCTGTTCTTTACGTTGTCTCCATTCCACTAGGTTGAGTCCATTGTCGATGGGCAGAGTGACATTTCTCTTGCTTATGGTTGGGTTGACCGTTCCTGACAGCAGGTGAGGCTCCGTGTGAAGAGACACTTCCATGCCGTTGGCCAATACCAGACGCAAGGAGCCGTCCAGACCAATGTAGTAACTGTTTTTGACTTGATCTGTGATTCGAAGACAAAAAAAGTCTTGTGTATATTGCAAAAACATTGTTAGAATTTGAAAGTGTTAGAGGAGAACACTTATAAATAAACAAATCTGTCATCATTTACTAACCCTGGCAGTTTAAAGCATCAGTAAATGCTGAATATTTTTTTTTTAAGGGACAGATCAACCTAAAATGAAAATTTTGTCATCATTTACTCACCCTCATGTTGTTCCAAACCTGTATGAGTTTCTTTCTTCTGTCGATAGAAGACAGTTGACAATAGTATTTTTTTTCCTACACTGGAAGTCAATGGCTACCTTCAACTGCTTGATGACCAACATTCTTCAAAATATCTTCTCATGTGTTCAACAGAACAAAGAAACTCAAAGGTTTGTAACAACTTGAGGGTCAGTAAGTAGGCCTGTGCAATTAATCGCAAAACAATCGCAATTTGAGCACACGCAATTTCTAAATCGCACAAGTCTGCAATTTTATTTGTTAATTTATTTATATTTTAATTCAGAATACTGCAACGTTACTGTGTGCATGTTTAAGATGTTAACCAATCAGAGCTCACTCAGCACACCACACAAATTAGAAAAACCCAAAGCGGGAGAACAGAATAGGCAAACGGGAGGAAAGAGGAAAAAATATGGATGCAGTTCAGAATAAAAATTATTTGGTACCAAAGAGAAATTCAACATCAGTCGTTTGAGAGAATTTTGGATTCAAACACTGGACAAAAGATACCAGCTGCCAACTCGCACTTATTTCACACAAGTTGATATTCCCGAAATATATGAGAAATGTAAGCCGGGCGTTGAATACGAGTTTAAGCAGGTGAAATAATCGTAATTTATTTTATGTTGTCTGTTTTTAAGACACAATTTTTTTTTACGGTTTTGTTTATCAAGCAGTTAATCCCATTGTACAGTGTTACTTCATTGTGAAATGTGTGCACTGAAATACAATTTTGAAGTTTACTTATTATGACTGGAATTTCAGGTTAGTTAACCTTACTTTATTTTATGTTGTCTGTATTAAAGACAGTTAATTACAGTTTTGTTTATGAAGCTGTAAATACAGTTACTTCATTGTGAAACATTTTGTTATGCACTTCTTGTGCACTGAATACATTCAGAATGTGGCATGTTTGAAAAAACAAAAACAATGACCAAAATAAATCACAATTGCAATATTGATAAAAAAAAAATACCCAATGTGATTATTTTGTCCATATTGCACAGCCCTATCAGTAAGCGATGACAATTTTCATTTTTCGGTGAACTATCCCTTTAACTATTACTGATTTCCTCCTTTTGTTGGTCACAGGCTGTATTTCTCTCAAAAAGGCGGCCAAATTTATGACAAGACTCTTGTTTTTTGAACAAGACCAGACAGACAGTGAAACAAAGGGATGATTCAAAGTCTAGTTAGTCTTTGAGTTGTCCTCGGAAGACCGAAAGAGAGAGCGAGCGCGAGTGAAAGAGAGGCAGAAAGCTATCATAGTTGAGGCCGCCTGCCTGTGGCAACTGAGATGCAACTAAATCTGAAACTGTCTGTCTCCATCCCCAGGTGGTCTCGCTAAGCGCTTTGGAGCGACGTGGACGATGGAAGAGAAGAAAGTGAAAGAGAAGGGGGTGTAACCCTGAGAGAAATAAAGAGGGAAGACAGAGACTGGAAGCGAGCAAAAAAGAGACAGATAACAAGAATGACGTACCCAATGAGAAAATGTCAGTGAGCGCTTTGAAGAAACTCAATACCAATCAAAGGGAATTAATTACTCAGCAAAAGAAGTGCAGACAGCAGCCATATAAACATGCTAGCATGTGAAGCTAACATGTGGCTTGGGGGTAGAGGACACTCTCATTCCCTGTTAATAATGAACTGAATAACAATTAATTGAGGTGAAAGTCTGACTGTCTTATGAGACAACAGCAACAAGACGGTTCACTCAGCGGACATCTTGCTAATGCTCTCAGGAAGCTAATTTGTAGACATTTACGTACATCTAATTTAGCTAGGAATGACACCAATCTCAAAGTGTTTGTTGTCAAGTCTGTCCATGTCAAAGTATGAAAGATACACATGTAATTGCAACTTTATATCATAAAATTGTGACTTTATTTCTCGTAAACGCATCTTTTGCCACAACGTGACTATATTTCGTAATTGCGAAAATTTCGTAATCTATTTCTCGTAAACTTTTTGTTGCAATGACAATTTATCTCTTTTTCTAGCAGTTGTGACATTATATCTTACAATGTGACTCTTTCTTTTCAAAGCAACTTTGCCACTATGCGACTTTATATCTCATAATTACAAATTCATATCTCTCATCTCACATTGTGAACTTTTTGTCTTAATTTGACTTTATATCTCAAGTTGTTTATTGCAGCTTCATTTCTTGCAGTATGATTTTATATGTCTAATGTTTACTCCTATTTAATAATTGATTTACTCTGAAGTGGAAACAGGCTTCCATACAAATCGGAAATAATATCTGATAACAATGGCATCTTAAATTTAGTGTATTTAGTTCAAGGCTTTAGGCTAAAAACCCTGATTGGCTGTTTTTAATTAAAAGGCAGGACTTCCATTCTTAAAACCTGCACGTTGAGAGATTTCAAACTTTATTTTTCCATGAGTTGTCTGTCTTGCCCTCTTTGTGAAGCGCGAGTTTGTGATGACTTATTCAGGTGCACTTTATAAAGCTCTGACCGTACAACCTGGAAATCAAACACACACTCGCACAACCTTGGAAAGTCAATAAACAGCACAAGGTCACCACCTCCGAGAAATGTATATCCAGATTGTGCGCGCGAAACTCTGTGTTGGAGCTAGAGCCAAACTGGTTTCCGTTTACAAAGCAGACAATAGTGAATTAATTAGCAGCAAAGCATTTGGCAGGGCGCCCTCTTTCTCTCTCTCTCTCCACCAGATGTCCAGGACAAGGTCACCATGCGTAGGTGACCATTAGTTTAGTCTAGGATAAGAACACCAGCAGAACTTTACGCCCTCTACTTCTTCTCTCAAACGCAGTCTTCAGTAAACCAATCGAAACCCAGGGGAGGAGGACGGCCCTTCAAATCAAACGCTCACAGGAGCGCAGAAAAATCTTTACAGTTTCTGAGGAAATAGAGCAGGGCACGGGGAGTTCAAAGCTATTTATTGGGAATCGATGGAGCGCTTGGTTAGGTGAAAAACAGGATATCAAAATGCCAAAGTATGCAAGGAAAATCACAAGCTAGGACATAAGCATCTAACCCCAACCGCACCCCTCTGTCTCGAGGGCCAAAGTGATTAAGATTTGGTTTTCTGAGACGGACAGAAAAAGATGCTTGGTGAAAAAAGGAGGCTGGAACAAACAAAAGTGGAGGACAGGAAATCAATCAGGACTTCTGTCTTCATGAGTGGGCGGTCTTGCGATTTGAAAGAAAATACAAACACTCATGCCTTCATTGATTTCAGAGGCTTGTTTGCTTCCCACAAACATATCAATTTTGCCTCACAGTTATTTTACTTTATGTACAGCTACTAAGTTTCTAGTGTAAAAGTGAACAAAGGAAGTAATTACTATTGGGATATCTGTTCCTTTGTTTCTTTTATTCACCCGCACGTTAATCCAAACTTAATGGGATATTCGGAAGAACCCTCAACAACCGTTCTCGAGTCACTCGTGTGCTATAAGTTTTCAAAAGCCACGCAGACTGAAATACATATTTTTAAGGATTTAGAAGTCTCTTATGCTCAACAAGGCTGGATTTATTTGATGCAGTGAAAACAGTAATATTGTGAAGTATCATAATTTATTTAAACGATTCTTGAGTTAAAGTCACTGTATGCCTTCAGAAGACTTGAGATATAAAGTCATAACTACTTTCATCATGAGCTTAACAAGTGTGGCCACATCTGTTTGGAATGACATGAAGGTGAGTAAATGATAACAGAATTTCATTTTTGGGTGAACTACCCCTTTAAATGTGCTGCATTCATTGTGTCTAGGTTAAGATTTCAACCAATTCCCCCAAAGTTTTGTCCCCAAGGATCTTCAATAAGGGCTTTGCAGATATTCTTACCTTGCATGAGGGTGTAGAAGGTTCCTGAGGCCGAGAGGTTGGTGGTGACTGTGATGTCCTCTTTGTTGGAGCCCTCGGTTTGCACCCGCACAGTGCTGTCCGAATCAGTGCGGTAACTACTCACCCTGCCCGTGGGGTAGGTCATGTTTGTCAGCCGCCCATAGTTGTCATACCTGTGGAAATGGAGAGAACAGAGAAGGAGTGTGAAAAAAAGATGGTTCATCTGGTCTTTAATAAGACCAACTGTGGCTTTTAATCAAATGCAGTTCTGGGTTTCTAATGAGGGACTGTCAAAGTGAGTCATACAAGCAAGAAAAAGGCCTATGGAAAAATGTAGCAAAACGTAATATTTTGGAGTATAATGGAAAAAAGGTTGAACGTCCTTTCTCGTTTTTTGGAACTGTTTACCACTGATTTTCCCGGTTCTGTATGCTCCCGCAAGTACAATACCAGAAGAATAATACTCAATCTTTGACCTTATTTGTAATGCAACACTATGAAAAACTTCTGCAGTACATTCCTAATTTTACCAACAGGCTCTCATGGCTTGTGAAGTTGAGTGCTTAGATTTTTTTTTTTTTTTTTTTAACTGTACTAAATGATAAACATACCATAATATGTTGGCAGATATTTAAGAAACATGCCAAGTTCACATATTTGTTTCTCCAAAAAAACAACAATGTTACAGCCAGGTATTCTACTTTGAAATGTGAGTTTTGTGTTGGAATGACTGTTTTTGTTTTGGACTCTATGATCCCGTCCACTGCCAATTTACCCAATAGTATTTCAACAACTCGGGTCGCCAGTTGACAGAAAACACCACGTAGAGAACACTCTGCACCCATCTAAAAATCTCTATGAGCAGACGCATACTAAAACAGAGGTTTTCAACCTTTTAGGGCACGCGCCCCCCTACGTTTATCTAATTTCACTCGCAGATCAATTGACTTCACCGGCAGTTTGATTGACAGGAGATCTAACCAATCATAACCCTGTCATTTTGTTTATTTGATGCTATAACTGAACTAGTATGAAGAGATGATCGGTTCATCTCACGAGCTACAGCGATCTGTCACGACACATTAAAGAGACACTATACGCTATTTATTGTTTGAACTCCTTAAAAAAATTATAATAATTTAAATATGAAATTGTTTCATATCAAAAGTAACCTGCTTCGTCTTTGTCTTCTCACTATGTGAGAACATGATGTGTGGCGTGAGAGCGCATGGCTTGTCGGACATAGCAACAGTAACTAAGAGTTCACAGTAGACAGAGTACTAGTTAAAAACTGAAACATTAAAAATACCATTAGCTTTTAGAGTGACGGCTGGGCTCGTTTCATTCAGCTTAACCTTAGTTTTAATCATCGCAAGTATTTTTACAAGCTACCAGTCCATTTTGTCTTTACAGGTGTTTTTTTTTTCCTCAAATCCGTCAAACCTGCCGTAACCATTGCCAACGATTAGCTGGGAGAATAGTCTAGTGCCCCCTCTAGTGGATGACTAAAGATTTGCTAGTAAAATCTCTAATTTACAGCCGTTTCACTCGAGAATTTCAGTGTTTCACTTCTGAATTGGCCCCACAGGTTGAAAACTCCTGCACTAAAACACGGATCAAACCAACACATCTACTTACACTGTAGGGCTTGTCGCATGTCCTCAACCTGGCAACCCTCGTGATGAGGAGATGGCAGGGAAACAACTCTAATATTTTGAATACTAGCTGTCAATATTACATACTGGACCTCTAAAGAGATCATTCGCCCAAAAATGACAATTCTCTCATCATTTACTCAGCCTCATGTCATTCCAAACCTATATGACTTTCTTCTGTGGAACGTAAGAGAATTTTTTTTTTTCAGAAATAACTGTTTGGTACTCAATTCGTCCTTTAACATATTTCATTTCGTCTTCTGCAGAAGAAAGAAAGTCATACGAGTTTGGAAAGATATGATGATGAGAAAATGATAGGAATTTCATTTTTGTATCTTTTAAAAACACGACAACACTTGCTTCAAACCAAGCATCACAATCAGCTATAGAGTCAAATTCCTTGGGCAATCTAAAATGGCTTGGTTCTAAAAATAAAATGCAATATGAAAATTTGACAGAGACAACTGAGGGTAGAGCAGCACTACTGCAGAAAGATCTTTTGTCCAAACAGAAGTGACAGCAGCAAATAGTCTGCGAAAAAACGAACACCAAGCTCTTCAAAGCTAATGTCTGATTTGGTCGAGATGCTCTCTTTCACACAATACCCCTGGGATTCGAATCAAAGATTTTCTGTTTGCCACGCAGGTCCTTGGACCATTTAAACCATGCTAACAACATCTCAGGCTCTACACGTCGAAGAAAAAATCACTGTGCCACGTAAAGAATGAAATGAGTTTCCTCCGTTTTCATTAGTAGTGGTAATAAAGAGGTTAAAGACATAAGCTTTGGTGATCCTTTCCTTATCAGCCTCTTTATTCCCCATCCAAAACTCCTTTCATCATATCATTTTTTGCTGCTCCCTTTTTCCAGAACAAAAGAAAGGAGGTTGGGGGGAGAGGAGTGAATGACTGCTGTCGACCCATTGTGGTTTTGTTCCGTTCTTTGGAAAGCAAACTAAATTATCCTGTTTTCTTCTACGACTTTGTTCCTTTCCTCTCCATATTTTTCATTTGCCAGCCTCCACGTGAGCGCTCTCTCAGCAGGCTCAGTGTGGAGCAAGTGCAGTCTGATTCATCTCGGTGACCAAACATCTCCTTTTAGAGCAGCAGTCTATTGTAGTCATGGAGAACTGACCGCCTCAAAGCACCCTGGGATTGAAGTGTTGGTCAAGATGTACCACTGAGTCACGGCCACTGTTCACATTGTGTGGCACAAAAAAACTCGTAAACAATCATGCGCATGTCTATATCCATCTGAGTCCCTTAGAAGATTTTTTTATTTCTTTACAAACACTGCCAAGGTATTGACAAAACATACACTAGCGTTCAGAGGTTTGGGGTCAGGACGTTTTTGAAGGTAGTCTCTTATGCTCACAAAGGCTGCATTTACTTGATTAAAAATACAGTAAAAACAGAAAAAATATATTTTTTTTAAATATGCAATTTATTCCTGTGATTCAAAGCTGTATTTTCAGCATCATTACTCCAGTCTTGAGTGTCACATGATCCTTCAGAAATCACTATAATACGCTCAGGAAACATCTTATTGACCTGAACGATTTTTTGAGCACGAGCATACAGTATTTACAGCTAAAAATGATGGGGAATGTGCACTGAGGATCAATGCTTTAAAAAATATTAATACTAATACTGTATTACGACTCCTACTTCTAACAATAATAATATTTTTTATGTATACAGCAGCGTTTCCAAAGTTCAAGGACACAATCAATTAGATTAAAAACATAAAAGTACAAACTAAAATTTAAATTTTGCAAAAGTTTCACGTTGAACGTAGGAAAGCATTTCCTTGTGTATTCAGTCAGTACTGCTGCTTGCCAATACATAATTTTGCATGAGGTACAGATATTACCATACATAAACCGTTTTGAGTGAAAGACACATTTGGTTATGTTTTTGAATAAGCTTTTGGTTCAGAGAACTGTCTGCTGTTTGTCCCTGAAGGAAGATGATGAACTGGAAGTGTACATGCATGGCTTTATGATAATGACTTCATTTCAGAAATATATTTTTACCGAATTTATAAACCTTTATTAATGTTAGTTGATAAAAAGTTCATGTTAATTCACAGTGCATCAACTAATGTTAGTAGTAGATTAAAAATATAAATTAACATCAACTAATCTGAAGAATTATTGTTCGGTCTTACTGTAAAGTATTACCATATACTCACTTTTGTAGCTATTTTTTTGTGGAATAAAATGCTGCTTATTTTTTTACCACTGAATGGCCTGACTTTATTTTACAGGTGAATTTCAACCCCAAAACCATCATTTTTGAAGCTCAATGTCTGTTTATTGGAATTGTTGGAAAAGAGGGCCCAGCACATTCCTCCAAATTTCTCCTTTTGTGTTTCATATAAGATAGAAAATCATACAGGTTTTTGAAGATGAATAAATTCTGGCAGAACTTTCATTTTTTGAGGTGAACTAATCCTTTAGCTTGTGTGGAAAAATTAAGATATTCCACAATTATTAATGAAACTGAAAGTCGTAAAAAAAAGATTCAAATCCAATAAAAAAAAAAAAGGAAAGTGGCCGTTCCGCGTAGATTACTTACAAACTGTAATCCATTACTGAAAACAAATTACATGATGTAAATGGTAGTTAGTAACATAATTACATTACACATTTTAGGTAATATAATCTTTTTGATTACTTTTGACTTATCACATTGATGTGAATAGAATAATCTTGTAGCATATTAGCATACAAATGCAAAGAGAAAAATGCATTCATTCTTTGTTATCAACAATGTGAAACGCATTGTCAACATATGTTAGGCTTCCTCAAAATAGGAACAGCAGGAGGTTCATAACTTGATCAAAAGCTAATAATGAAATCTTAAAAGTGTTTAATTATAAGAAAAAATATTTTAAATGATTAACTAAAACCGAAATAAAAATAATTTCCTTGCTTCTGCTTTGTGGCCTCTCAATTTTCCATGTAAATATAGTTGCCTAACTAGTGGCCGTTCTTGTGTGTGCAGTTCCACGAAATTGGAAGACATTTTTTTTTTTTTGGAAAAATGTGAAAGATAAAATTAAGGCGAATCATTATATCCTGCTATTAATTAATCATGCAATCATTAAAAAAAGTAACTGCATCCTGATTACGAATACATTACTAAAATGTAATGTAATCTAATTATGTAATCCAGATTACTTATAATCAGTTACTACTCAGCACTGTCTCTTAGTATGCACCACAAGTGTCCTCCAGTGCTGAATAGATGCACATTGTAGCAAATGTCTTTGTTATGCTTGTGATACTCGCTGTACAGCATCTGAACGAGTCCTGGCCAACGGTGGCCCGCAGGCAAACACGCTTCACTGGGACTTAATGAATTGAGGTGGCAGAGATGATAAACCGAATGTGCCGCACTTCGTGCGTGCAGATAAATTGTTTAGGTCGCTCTATTCGAGCGTAGGAAAACAATGACTTCGACCCTCAGATAGCAGCTTGACCTTCAAAGTTAATTATGCAAAATATATAATTTTACAACTTATGAAAAAAAACCCTCAACATCCAAGATTTCTTTATCACAAAAGACGACCTCGTGTTGCCTGAGGGAATGGATGGATCTAATTGCTTGGGAAGAAAAAAAAAAAACAAGAGCAACTATCCTTGATGTTAATTACTGTTTTTTTCTTTCTCTCTAATTGCAATTATTGAGTAAATGTACTTTGCCTGCCATTTGTTCATTTGGCAAAGGGGGATTAAACAAATGATATGACGGCATGGGACCTAAACAAAGGACGAAAAAAAAAGGGACTGCTTGAGGCAATTGGTTATCTATCAAATATGCAGCATTTGTACATTAAAATAAACAGT
>CM074284.1:6962376-7009876 GCA_037194245.1 Opsariichthys bidens | reverse complement strand
TTAGTGTCTAGAAAGATCCTGAACTGTCCGATAAGTCCTCAGCAACATAAAACATAGCACTCAATACAGCACTCTGCCCTCATTCCTGGAAATGATGCCCGCAGCCTGAGCTGATCTATATCAAACTGCCTCACGGACGCTGGTCTGCAGTAATCTATTGGCCACAGCCACTGCCATGGCTTAAGTAGCACCAAGCATTGATTTTAAGATATGATTAAGTCCCAGTAAGACCCGAAGAAAGAAGACTCTCACTGCCTAACTGAGTCTCCGTGTTCTGTTCGATATCGGTCAGCGATATCTCCCCCGAGCTGAAACCTACAACACACACATGCGACATGATATCAAGGTCTCTTATGAAGATGGATGAATTAATATAAGACAAATCAGGGTGCAGCAATGGAGAGGTGGAGTGGAGAGGCATGGGCCTTAACCAAAACTGCATACCAATTTAATTGATTTAAAATCAGTCTGAACAGGAAGTTGCAACAGATTTCTCGAGTGAAATATTCGAAAGTGGAAAATTGATTGGGTACAGAAAAGTAGGCGTTCGACTAATACGCATTAAAGTAAATAGGGTCAGTTTTGATATCATGACGACTATAATGCCATTTTTACCGAAGGAATGAGAAGAGCTGCCCGGTACCTTGTTTAGTATGTTCTGGAAAGCAGTTTTAAAAGGGTACTTCATTGCTGGCAAATTGGCTTTCAATAAATCTTGGCTGCCTTTACAGTAGAAAGACGATTTTTTTTATATTGATGCTACCTGACCAGGGCCAGCACGAAGAGGTGTAGACAAGTTAAAATGTGCCCTGTCGCCGGCTCTGTACCCAACTAGAAAACAGAGAAAAAAGGCTGTTGTCTTCTCTTTCCCTGTTGTCGCCCCCTTCCCTCGTCTTCCCATTATCCACTGGGCACGTTGCCATCAAAGGACTCTCCCACCAGTCTGCTATGGATACACTTACCAAAGTCAAATACTGCTTTACTTAATGCTTTAGTAGGAAATACTTCTTAGCAAACTTTTAGTCATAATGGAGTCGACTTGTACTTTTTCCTGATGGAAGAAATCAAGCGGGAGTGAGTTACTTTTCAACATTTACCTACCCTTACAATTAATAACCCTCTGTCGATCCGACTGTACGTGAGAGGGACACAACAATGCGGTCGTATAATCTAGTTTTCACGAAAGCCAATACAAAGAGTATATACATATATATATTATATATATATAATATATATATATATATATATATATATATATATATATATATATATATATATATATATTTCTCAGAGTTTTTTTTTTTTAAATTGGAAGCACAGGAGGTCACAATAAATTTTTTGCTTAAATAATTATGTTTATATTTTTTTTTAATTTTGTGTACATATTTGCTGTATGTTCTGTTTGTATAGTAATAAAGAACAAAAATAAATGAAAAATAAATATGGATGGTCATTAAAACATTGCTAAAACAACAAAGCTGGTGGTGGACTTTTGCACAGTACTGTTTTATATATATATATATAAATCCTTGGATTTCAACTATGTATTGCATGAAAAAAGACATCCATTTCCAGATGAAAACACACCAGATGAACAGATGTCTGGAGCTATCAGGGTAATTCTTTGTGTAATAAATCCAACAGTATTGGTTAAATATTCAACACCTGTGTATTTGTGTGGGGGGTGGGGGGTGGGATTTGACACCCATGTGAGTGACAGACAGGATGTATCATCTCTATTTCTCCATCTACTCCTCACACTTTCACACACGAACAAAGAGAGAGAATAAACGGCTCACACCCTCATAAATCCCACACATGAACAGCTGCCGTTAAATCCTTCAACATACGCTGAAGCAGGCGTAATGAGAACATGCAGGCTTGACCTTGTCCGAAAGCATGTAAGCCAGCTTGCATCTTAAACAGCCTTTTCAAAAAGCAGTCCTTTCTGTGACTTTTCTTAGCAATTTTGATTCATGTTATAAAAGGGAAAGTAATCGCTCACTTAGTTTGAGGACATGCTGTTTTGGAGCAGCCGTTGCAGTCGATAACAGGGTTTTGCACCAATTCAAAGTAACTGAGGTTGACCTTTGGCTAAATTCCGCCCACCTTGAACTCTTTAGTTGCGATAAACACTACAATGACATGAATATTTTACACTATTACAGTAGTGAGCTTTAGAGGCTTTCCAAACCACTCAAAATCTTACCCAAATACATCTTGTGAAACTGTTGTTAGACGTTTAAAACTACTAGATTGGATATCAACGGTTGCTAAGGTAGGATGTTTAGTTATGTTATTAAGGTGAAGCTACGGGTTTTACATTTATAATTATTTTTCATTTGAATTTAAGGAAGTACAATACAAAAGGGAATGGCATATACATTTTACATACAGTATACAATTAAATATTCATAAACATTTTATTTTTCAATGTGAATTATTCACAAAGCTCTATGGGACATTTCCAAAAATATAGGAAATACATAATTGATGTTTGAAATGCCATATTCATAATTTTATTTAAAATTCAATGTACTTCATTAAAAATAGCTTTCATTTAATAGACCATGGTGGTATTTCCCAGAATGCTTTAATTTACCCCAAAACCTTAAAAACGAAGCAAAAGCACGATTTAAAAAAAATAATAAAGAAAATTGGAAAAACTAAAGTAGTTGTTCTTGTTTTGTTCTTTTAATTCAAATTTCAATTTAACATCTCATGGGGCAACTCATTTCAAATGTTTGTATTCACGTATTTTTGTACATCTAAACATTATTAAATTAAGATATTTTTTTTTGAAAAAAGAAATGCGACTTTACACTTCGGACTTTAAGCTTATTTTAATAATTCTTACTCAAATTAAGTTTATTTTTCTTACCCCACTGATATATTTTTTCGTTTTAACTAGTTGAATTTTGACACATTTTTCAGAAAACAAGACTTAATTTCTCAGCAAATGTAAAAAAAAAGTCGTATTTACTTTTTTAAACTCAGAAAATTACTTGCAAACTTCAAAAATAATAACAAAGAAACCACAAGTAACTCTGAATTGAACATGAAACTTTGAAGTAGAACGATTGAAATAGTATTTTCTTGTAAAACGCACTCCAATAATCTTTGTGTATCTTGATATAATATTTCATATTTGTGGTGGAAAGCAAAACAAAAATACTCAGTAAGAAAGTCATTTTGCGCAGTGTTTACATTTTGAATTCGGTACCAAACATGACCACCACTAAAGTAAAAAAAGACATTTCCATTCCTCCAACAATGTGCAGTTATCGCCACATTTCCACGCTCCGCAGAGGATGAGGAGAATATTTATTCTCAGAATTGAAGTAATAGTTGTGAACAAATATTCTTGCCAAGTCTCAAATTCATAGTGCTTGTGCAGGGTGTCTTCGCTGCCCGAAAGGCAAACAAATTTGGAATATAATGCGAGGTGTGCTCTGAATGCAAGATGTGAATAGTAAGTGGGAAGGAATGAAGCCGTCACAGATTTGGAGCCTCCGATGGGGTCTTATTGGAAGCGGCGATACGAGGACCTAAAGAGCATCGCATGTTAATGAACTCAGCACCCGGCACCAAAAATATGATATTTTCTGTTGGCTCTAGGTGGGCATTGGCAGGCGGTGTATGAGAGGGAGGAAACAGGCTTCAGATGAGCCCTCAAAAGTGTGGCAGCAGCAGGCTTAAGTAATGCGGCGGCGTGTTTGATGCAGTGAGCGTGTGCTGCACATGAATTTTTAATGGATGCTTTTTACTGTCTGAGTGTCTTTGGCAGAAGCTGGTGTGATCTGTCATCATCGAGGCCGGGACTGCAGTGGTCTTTCTGTGAGTGTGTGTGTGTGTGTGTGTGTGCGTTTTCTCTGAGGTGCAGCCGGAGGTCGTCTCCCCAGTGCTCCACATCCTCTCAGCAAAATAAAGCCTCTCAGTCAGGCATTACTGAGCAAACCGTGAGCTGGACACGTAAGCAAAAGCTAGAAGAATACAGTGCTGGACTACAATTGATGTGGTTTTGAAACTGTGGTTTTGAAGACTCAAAGGTGATGTAAAGATGGATCCCAAATTGTATTGGTTAAAGGGTGAATCTCACAACTTGCCAACTTGAAAAAGACACTATATATTTTAAATCAAGACTTTTTTAATACTTCATTTAAACATTACATGTTTAATGTAAACAAATTGTATACTACCGTTTTACAGCTCAACATTAATGTGATGAAAGTCGAGTCGACTTCAGCTATTTGCTGATGTCATTAATGGACAAAATAAGCATGAACCTCGAGCTGAGACTCCAACATGGGTTGCATTGTGCACAGCTGTTAAATACGACACAATGCTGCCCACAAGGCTATTGTACATAACAGCTTATTTTGAATGCATTAGTGAGAGAGATTGCGTGTGATGTAATTCTACCTGGCAGTGTCTCTCTACTAAAAGTGAAGCTGTGGGCTTTAATTACAAGGAAATATATGCTAGAACATTTCAGTTTCTAAGCTAATTTACTGATAAATCACAGAACGGTGTTGAAAATTCATTTCTGCGCTACTGAATGGTTCTGTGCACCTGCGATCTGCACTTTTAAAAAATGACTGTGATTTTAACGGTAAAAATATTACAGTTAAAAACAAACATAATATGGTGTTAATTGTTTTAGAGAAAGTTTCTGTACTATATACGGTGAATAACTGTAATAGACCTAACAGTGCTATTTTACGGTAAAATACCGTTAAACTTTTTGAAGGGAAAACTAACAAGTCATTGTATAATTTACAGTAAAAAATTGACATTCCCACAATTCCCTGCGTGACACTACACATTTGATGCATTTTCACTGAAATAACTAATCTTTTATGTACATTAGGGTTTAATAATCTAATGTTGTTAAATGAATGTGTAATGCATTTTTTTAATTTCATGATAGTGTTTAGTGTTTGTGTGAATGACAATGCGCACCTTCTATATATTAGTATTAGTACAGTGTGTAAAATAGACTGTTATTAACCATAATTATTACAATAAAAACCTTTAAATTATACAGTTTTGAACTGTAAAATAGACAGCTGTCCCGTAAAACCTAAAACGTTGCTAACATATTTTTTCCAGTAAAGTTCTGGCAACCACAGCTGCTGCTTTTTTTACAGTAAATTTTACGGGAATGTTTTTTACAGTGAGCTCAGCTGCTGTCTTTATGTGTGTGCGGGTTACAATGCAGCAGCGCATTCGTTTAGAACGGCGATTAACTTACGTGCACAATGAGCAGTTTAAAATAAATATTGAGTATCCAGATGGTAAAATCAAACCTATCTTGTGGAGCGCTTTCGGAGTACACATTTATTTATCATTAACTATTGGTCACAAAGCGTAAACGTGGACTTCAAAGATTTCGTATCCTGTTGCGCCCTCTATAGGCCATGATTGGCAACTAGTCAATGTCAAGCTTAAAGGGTTAGTTCACCTAAAAATAAATTTTTTACGTGGTTGGAATGAAATGAGGGGGAGTGATTAATGACAAAAATGTGAACTAACCAGTGCAACCCGTTCAGAAGTTACTCAAAAGAAATCAGTACAATAGAATGATTTCTGAAGTATCATGTGACACTAAAGACTGGCGCAATGATGCTGCAATTTAATATGTATTCAAAGAGAAACTGGACATTTTAAATTCAAATAATTTTTCCACAATCTTTCAGTTTTTACTCCATTTTTTTTAATCAAATAAATGCAGCCTTGATGACTCACTGCTAATTTCTATTTGCTTCAATATCTATCATTACCTGTCTACATTCTTCCTGGCTGCTGCCATTTTCCAGTGACGCCCACTGACTGACACTGATTTGAAAATTACTGCATGAGTTGAGTTGCCAAGCTGGATTGCACTTTGATAATAAGGAAGTTAGACCTTCTAAGTTCAATGCAATGATTGATTGCTTTCAACTGCACTGATATCTTGTAATTACATACAGTCTGTGAACATTTTTTCCAGTTTGCCAACGAACGTTACATCCTAAACATAAAATTGGATAAAGAAACGCATAATAGATACGTTCACTTCAGAATCAAGGCGTATTCCAGCCAAACTAAACAGAAAAAAACTGGGAAGTTATTTCATTTGTCATTGTAACCGCAGGCATTATTGATTGTCTTGACACTGGGAGAATGTTGCAGGCAAAATAAAGTTAAGGAAAACCAAAGCGACCTGAAAAAAAAAAAAAAAAGCTCCAGGTCTGGACCTCTAGGGCTGTGTCACATCCCTAACTGATGCTTTAGAGATCGCAGTCAGGGCAGTGTCCTTGCCTGGGGTGACAGTTAACATTTGGATTGGTTAACAGCGCCTAGGGTGACCACAGAGAGCGTGTCTTTGGGATGGAGGGAGCAGCTCTGTCGCTCAGGTTGTAGGTCAGCTTGAAACTGGATGTCGCAGGCCTGCAGCTGTAGGCAGCATCTGGGTCACTGGGACCCACAGCAATACAAAGGCCTCTGACCTGCCCTAAAAAGCTGTCAGCTGCAACCCTTCACCCTCGCTGAGGTAGACATGGCGACTACGGCAAACATGGTGGCGGAACAGCGTCGCTGCACTGGCCTTTCACAAATCCTGCCATACAAAGAGGTGGATGGGTGAAAAAGCTGCAGAGGGAACACAAGACGACAACCCACCTGCGAAATGTCCATCACGGAGTCACAGCTCAGGGGTCGGGCCGAGGTCAAGTCGTTGAAGCCCAGCAGGGTGGATATGATACCGTTCTGATCGATGCGGCGGATCATGGTGCCGTCTACAAAGAAGATCACGCCATACTTATCCACAGTAATGCCTGGAGACAAGAGAGAAAAAGAGAGTGGATCTCTGCTGGGAGGACAATCGCTGAAAGAAATAAATAAAAAGAATGCAAAAGAAAGAAAGAAAGAAAATAATTCATATAAATAAACATAATTTAATAAACCAAATTGGATGAATCACATTCTGTCAAGAAGACCAAAAATCTATATCAAAAAATGGCAACTAAATAAATGCATCATTACCGTAAAAAAAAAAAAATCTCATTACTAAAATGCAATTAAAAAAAAGAAATTCATTAAATAAGTGGTAGTATTTGTTTGGCCTTGGATACATGCAGATATAAATAAAAAATGCTGCTGTAAATAAATGTTTTTTTTTATATCATTATATGTAATGTCAACTTTTTAAATGAATTTTTAATGAAAATTTATTAAGAATCACTACAGACAAAAATCAAATCAAATAATAAAGGGAGGGAGGAAGGGAATATGCCTAAGTTTCATGAAAAAAAAAGAAGTCAGTGTTTTAAAAAAAAAAATAGTTTGGAGTCATTTCTTTCTTTGTGCAAAATTACATTTAGAATTCATCAAAAAGCATACAATAATCATATAACATACAACACCAGGTTAATAAGACACAGCTTCCTATTTTTTCCTTTAGATTTTAATGTGACTTGTGCAAGTTTCAGTTAGATTCTCCCACATGGTGCAAAAGAACAGCACGAAGTTGCACAAAGCACATGTTCAATCCATAAACGAAGTTGGAATGACACGGTGATAATTGTGAGGACAGAAAGAAATGCCGATCTCTCGGCATCAACATGCTCAACAGGAAGCCCGAATTCTAATAAAAAATACAATGTGATAAATTCATTATTTATGTCTTGAGAAAACAACAAGCAGGGATGGAGCATCCTGGTGAAGAGAGACGCATGTAGTGCTGTTAAAGCTATTTAAGAACATGTGAATCTTTCCAGTGACACTGCGGATGACAAAGAGAAACATGTGACTCAGTGTGCGTTATATTCCGTGGTGATAATTACGGCTTCTGTCACAAATGCTTCTTCAATTTCAAATGACGAAATGCTTAGACTAGCAAACCGAATCCTCATTATATTATTGCTTTGTGTTGGTGAAAATGGAGGGAAGAATTAATTGCAGGCCCCCCATAATTCGGGTTCCCTCTATACTACAAACTGACAAGTGCATGCAAACCACAGGTTTTGCTATCAATTTCACGCTGTGGTTTTGGGGTTTGGACGCTCGGGGCTTGTATCAGTGCGAATATATGGAAGAAATGCTCATTTTGGAGACAGCTTGTGTGTCTGAAGCAATTTCTTACAGCACCTTTAAAGGGAATTTGCTCATAGTCTAATGGGAATGATGGGAAAATTGAATCTGTAATGGCAAAATTGCTGTGTGTTTCTGAAAAATGTCAACACTGTTATTCACATATCTGGAGGTTTACCTCTAGGGTTTGTAAGTGTGGCCTCCACGGCCTTGCCTCCGTCCCCGCAGCGCGTCTCATCGTAGGGTAGACATTGATCGCCTGTGCCTGCCACCAGCTCTAGGTTCTTCGCCACATCCTTCACTGTGTTCAGAGACTTCACCTTGAACACCTTCCTGCTGCTGGTGTCCGAAAGGTACAGGGCCCCCGAAACGGGACTAGTAGCCAAGTAATATTTGTGAGCCGGACTATTGCTAAAAAAACAAACCAAGAAAAACAGTCAATTGTGGTGTAAAGATTTGTATAAAGCAACGTTATTTTTGATACTTGAAATAAAATAGATGTTAACTAAAACATAATAAAAACATTTATTTTTATTGTTTTAATTCAGAGAATTGCAAAAGCATCATTTCTCATTTCATTTAGGGTAACTTGTTTTAATAAAATAACTACAACTGAAATAAAAATGAATAAAAAACAAATACTATATTTAAAAAAACCCTAATATTTATTTATACACATATATACACACACACATTATATATATATATATATATATATATATATATATATATATATATATGTATATATATATAAATAATAAACGTTAGAAATATATATATATATGCATATATGTATATACAAATATATGTATAATATTTATATATTAATATATATATTATACATATATTTGTATATACATATATGCATACATACATATATATACACTATATATATATATATATACATATATATACACATACACACATATATATACTTACATATACATACATATATATATATATATATATATATATATATATATATATATATATATATATATATATACATACACACACACACATAAAATGTTGATTTTAATTTTAGTAATTATGTTTTTAATTTGTACCTAATAAATAGTATCTAATAAACATTTATTAGTATTTATAAGTATTTAGTTATTAAATGTTAAATCGAATAATAAGGCAATAAAGTGCGGGAGCCGGTTCTACATTGTTAGCAGCGAAATTATCCATTTTATTAACGACACTGATGCGACTGAACTATATCGATGTGCATCACGTGTCACGTTTAAATCTATGCGTTAAAAACAGCTTCACAGATGGGAGTTAGCAGTAGGAGATCATGCACATTTCAAATAAGAATCACTGATGACAGATCCACAGCCATAGCAAGAGATGTCTCTGGCATGTCCTCTCCGCATCAATCTTTTACTGTGCATCTACTCTCTGTTCAAATATAGAAACACATGTAGTGTGTGTGAAGCCCGTGGTTAGTACAGTCGGCCCAGTGCCTAATGTGCTGCCAGTATGCATTCAAATAGGTATGCCACCAAACCCCCCCAAGGGAAACTTTCTTCTGGAGATGCATGTGGTCTAGAGCCGTTATCTAAACACATTATGTATTCCTGGAGCAAAAATGGCCCACAGGCCGAAAAAACAGTCCATTAAATGGCAAAGCTGGACGGTCAAAGTCATCCCTCACAACCACACAGGGGGCTAAAGAACATGAAAGCCCAACAAAATGGCTCCAATCAGACTAGAGAGGATCTCTGGTGGAAAAAAAAAAAAAAAAAACTCCACTCCAATCTGGAGGCAACGTACAGAGTTTCCTCTAATCAGATTCTGAGAAAACGTTAGAAAGGCTATGCACATGGACTGCAATTTTACATTTTTCAAGTTGATTCGTGATATGCTCTAATTGTACCGGGCTACATCTGTGGTCAACGACCGCTTGTGGTGAAATTGGGATGATTTGCACCAGTTTCACAGGTTAGCGCTATTTGTAAAGTTTGTTCACCTACGAGCGTTACTTCAGGCTCATGCAATCAGCTGGAGTACAGTGAAAAACAAGGACTTACTGTACTGCCTGATTTAGTTTAGTAGGTGAAATAGAAACATTGAGGAAATCGTAATGTGAAAAAAGTGTGAATATTCAGCAGTTGTTCGTGACAGAAGAAAAAAAGTGTGAAATGTTCTCGCCTTTATAAAAATTGTGTCTTCCAGGAGGGGTTAATTGTTTGAGCTAAGTGAGAAAGGTCACAGAACAAGAAAAAAAATTATAAGTAAAAAGCATTCTTCTTAAGTTGACTAGCTACAGCACATGCTATGACGATCAAAAATGTCATTGTAAACAAACTAACTTCTGTTCAGCATTTAAAAAGCAGCATGAGAATTTAGGTGGGAAGTGTCATTCAAGACAGCAAAAATGTAAATTAAACTATTTTTTCTTAGCAAAAAGTGCTTTGCTGGTAAGGCTGTGTTAGTATGCTAGAGATGAAACACTATGCGACATGTCACATGCCAAACGCTATCTTAACTAGCAACTCACTTGACTAAGAATCGGGAATCAAAGCCTAACAAAGTGAGAAAGGTCACGATAAGAAGACATGCTTGTGCTATGACACACGTCTGATACATACCATCATTGTTAACAACCAACTTGTCAAAGGATCAGCATTCAGAACTAAAAGGTCACAAGCAATAAAGTGAAAATGTTAAGTGAACAATATTCTTTGTAATAAAATGGCACTTTACTGGTACTGTAGGACAAGCGCTCTCAAGCCTCAGCAAATTATACGACACATCTGCTAAATACCATCATTGCCAGCATCCAATTTGTCTAAGGATCAGCATTCAAAACCTAACAAAGCGAGAAAGTTCAATGCAAGGGAACATTCAGCGACAAGCATTCTCCATAAGATGAAAAGCCTAAGGAAGCATTTTTAAATTGCACTGTACTACTTTTTGATAGTATTTCAAGGTAAACGTGTGCTACAGGCGTCTTTAACTTAACATGAAACGGCATTCTAAAAACACGTCGCTTAAGTTAAAAGTAGTTCGACCTTTAAAACACATAACTCTAAACTTTGTGCTGTTTTTCGTTCCACTTAAGAGCAAAAATACATTTTGCGTGAACTGGCCCTAAGCGAATACTACAATACCATAATGTTAAATACCATTATTGCTAACCCAATTTGTCTTGAATCCACATTAAAAACGGAGTGTCTATTTACACTAAGTGCAAATAGCATCCCTTGTTGGCAAATACTATTTACACTAGCTCCATCCACCAATGTCTGGTTGGGACACTCACGTTTAAAAAAAGATGCGCAGAATGCAATGCCTTCAGTGGTGCAGCGGTAGCAAGACCTGGGTTTTAACGCGGGTTCGAATCTAGCTTTTGCCGAGCTCGCTCTTCTCCATTTTCCCATTACATATCACAAAAACATTTATTTTCAATAAAAATGAAAATTAATGCTCTAAAAGCAGAAATAAACTGCCTAATGAGTGTTTAATAATATTAAAAGTGTTCATTGGCTAGGGTTAGATGAAGGTGTAGGAAGGGTTTTTATTCCCCAAATAAATATAATCATTGATATTATTGCATCCTGTTAATGTACAAAATATTGAAGTGCAAATAGTATGCCAATACAAAGTACAGATTATATCTAATTATTAATATTATTACACTTATTACTATAATCACACTTATTGCAAAGAACTATTTTTATATGGTGTAAATAGCATCTATGGCTATTTGCACTTAGGACATTAAAAACCTACCACCAAGAGCATAAAAGCAATAAGTGAAAAATATTTGCAGAAAAAAGCAAATAGTCATGTAGAGATGACTAGCCGCAGAAAAAGCTACAACACACCTGATAAACTCCATTATTGTTAACACCCAATTTGTCTGCAGAGCATCATTCAAACGCGAAGTGAGAAAGGTCACGGGAGAACAAATACGGTCAGCATTATTCGTGAGATGACGCCTGCCAAATACCATCATTACTAACAACCAACCTGTCTCAGGATCCACATTTAAAATCTTACAAGGTTGCCGCAAGAGAACAAAAATGTGAACTTAAAAAAAAATGCTCTATTGGAAGTGCTAGATTAGAGATGACTAGCCATCGCGAATGGTACAACGCACATCTGCCAAATGCCATCATATTTAACACATAACCTGTCTTCGTATCACCATTCAAAACCAATTAAACAAATCCTAGCCATGTTCCCTTGAAACTCTGGGGCTGTTAGTGCCAAATCCCAGTGGCCAATGTGAGAGTGTGGAAAGGAATAGAGCCAGGTCTGCAGCTCTGTCAGCTTCGATCTATTATTCAGACCGACAACTGACCTTCTAGAAGATCGCTGGAAACGGGCTGCTTTGGTTGACCCGGGGCCGGCACGTCACTGTGTGGCTGCTGACCGTGTTGAATGATGTCCTCGGTTTGGAAGGAAGGTAAAATGGGTTTGTCAAGAAAAATCTCAATCCCATTTTCTAAGAATCCTAAGTTTGACGCCCCAGCAGTGTCTGTGTTGTACAATGTGTTATTGGAGGCGCGCGGCATTGTGCTTTCTGTGACGAGGAGAACACCCTGACCTTCATAGGCTCCATCTATATTCAACAACTAAAGCCGGTCTGGGGAGGATAATTGGATTTTTCAGCATGTTGCTGTGACGATAGAGGTGAGCGACTCTTGTGGAAAGGGGGTCAGCGGGTATGTCAGAGAGATCATGGTCTAGCCTCGTCTGTGTGCACATACATAAACACTGAGATGCATTTATTTGTTTTCACACAAACACTGATGACTGCTCTTTTCTGCCTGCAAATTTGACTTTGGCCTTTTCAGCAGTCGTTTCTACAAATGTTTCTAAAATGAATTACTGGAACATGTTCCGGTAAGTGATTTAGCTTGTACACCCTAAAGCGCAACTTTTACAATCAAAAGAACAACACAAACCTGGTCCAGAGCCGATAAGACAAAGCAGCGGCTACAAAAACCCTGCAAAGCATGGAGTTTCCCATTTGCCAACAACCGACTCTATGTGAAATGTGAATGCTTGACGTACACATGGGGCCAGATTTACTAACAGCTTGCGCCAGCGTAAACCCTCTTTTTGGCATAAAAAAAAAGCAAACAAACAAAATAGTGCCAGGATTTACTAAAGACACGCAGTGAAAAATTTGCGCTGAGAAGGTGTGTAATTTTGCGGATGATCTTATTGCATATGCATTTGTAGGAGTTTCCCTTTCAGATGCAAAATTTATGGGAGGAGAGTATTTAAAGGTGTCCTTGATTATGATTTCACTTTTTTAACATTAGTTAGTGTGTAATGTTTCTGTTTGAGCATAAACAACATCTGCCAAGTTACGATGCTCAAAGTTCAAAGGGAGATATTTTCTTTTACAGAAATCGCTTTTTAAGGACTACAACAAACGGCTGGTAGGGACTACAATGAGCTTCTTCCCGGGTCGGTGACATCACAAACCCCAAAACTGACATAAGCCCCGCCCCCGAGAACATACAGAAGAGTTGTTGTAGTAGAGTGTCACCATGCTAGTCGATGAGATGAATCAACTCCACAGCAACTACATACTTTTATCCACTAACCATTCAGAAACGCCTATTCTAAAAGTTGTAACTTCCTCCTGAGTCTCCCCATCAGTGTCGACTCCGGTTTGAACAATGTAAGTCTGAACATGTTACTGACAATCCTCATTTTGGATGCGTGAGATTCTCCAGCTTTGTTGTTGTTGAGCAACCGAAGCGTGAGCTGTTAAAGCCCCGCCCTCTTTTGGAAAGAGCAGCTCATTTGCATTTAAAGGGACACACACAAAAACACTGTTTTTGCTCTTACCCAACTGGGCAAATCTGACATAAATTATCTCTGGGGATTTAGAGCTGAAACTTCACACACACATTCTAGGGACACCAGAGACTTATATTACATCATGTGAAAAGGGGCATAATGGGTCCCCTTTAAATGAATCAAGCAAGGTGATTTACTAAGCTAGTCGATTTACTGGTATGTGCTCATTATTTACAGCCCAAGAAAAGCCAGATGCTAATTTACACTGCTCCTGGTAGATTGATAGATTCAGGGCTGTCCTGTCCTGTGGCATTGAGCACCAATCCTAATTAAACACACCTGAACCAGCAAATAGAAACTTCCAAGCAGGTGGAGAGTTGGACACTTCTTTCCCAAATACAAGGTTTCACCTTTCTAAAATTTTCATTAGGCAATGAATGCCAACATGCCAGAGCATGTCGAAGGTTCTGGCGGCATGACAGCATCACTTTCATTTCCCCTTACATTTCCCCCCTATGCCCCTGGGATAACTCTAGCCAATTCAAATCAACTGTACAGTGCTTAGCTGGCATTGCAAATAGGCAGTATACAACTAGCCATTTATTTCAGCTTTGCACGTGTGCCCTTATCTAAGAGCAACATGATGTGTGACGGCTCCCTTTGTCTTGATGGAATAATCCACAGGAAAGTCACGACCTGAGGATGCAGGGCTAAACTGAGACTTCATCATGAAAGATAGGGCATTTTTGAAACTCGCAGGTGTTCTGGGTTTACCCAACCTCTCTCCGAGAACCTGTCAGTCATACCTGAGCATCATACCGCTAGCTGTCACACTGATGCCTGTCAAAACCCACAGCTGGTTGTGCCACACATCTTATATTAAGGGCTCACAGCACCACAGGGAGGATGTGTGTTATATTTGAAAGCTTAGATCGAAGTTTGATGACTGATGTTTTTTTTCTCCTCGATACCACGCTGCCATTTGTCAAATCAAACATGTTAACGAACTGTGTATTCAGATCCGACGGCGCTTTGAATGTGCAATTTGTCATCGGGTGAAATATCACGCTGTATTCTGGGTAATGCAGCGCGGGTATTTCTAATGGGCAGGGGTGGGTAATTATATTCTTTAAGGAAGCCGTGTCCCCTGAGGGCGAGAAATATTTAAAGCGCTGATACCGGTCTTATGCTAAGCTCGTAACTGCTTTTCCATCTTTCAGTCTGACATTTCAAAGCATGTGCCCTGACTCTGGTTTCCTCAATGTACACAAGGTTTTTTTTTCTGATGCGGTAACCCACTTTGAGTGTTCACCCATGCATCAAACTGGTGTCCGTTGATCTACAACACAAAGCTCAGTCATAGCACATAACACTTTATTGCTATCCGGAGAGGATATGTATAAATGCACTTCTTGGTTAATTTACGGAAAACACCTACACTAGGCGCATTCCACAGGCGGTTATAAAAGCAACTGCACATAAAAAGAAAAAACTAAAAAAAAAAAAAACGTACAAAGTGTTTCATTCATCATAACAAATGGTATTAGTCTTTAGAAAAGCTCTTACCTATGCCTGAAATCTTTATTTCTGTACTTAGCGAGAGCAGCATGAAAAGAAGAAGAAAGTGGGAAAATAGAGGGTTAGCTTACAGAGTTAGTACTTAATTCATGCATTAATGTGCAGAGAAAAGGTTAGAATGGTAAAATTATACTACTGCATTCGGTTCAACAAGCATATATACTTCACAACAAATAGAAAGGATTCCTGCATATCACACATACTGGATGTTGCCTAGAGCTAAATATGTCACGGTGTGTTCCGATATGGAAAAACAATGCTAAATGCAAATAATAAAATGAAACAAACCATGTAATTCTGCATATTTAGGATAAAAAAAAAGGGCTTAACTTTTGAAAGCGATAAGAAAACAGTTCCCAAGAAAACAGGCTATAATAAATTCCAGAGTCCCAAAGCAAACCCAATTGAGAACCTCTGGCCAAGACATTGATTTAATTTGAGAATCTAGAAATGTAGGTTGTAAAGAGTTTGTTCATTTCCAATATATGTCTAAAATACAAGTAACTTAATTACGTATTTAAAATACAAAATTTGAGTAACTGTATTTCATTACAGTTACATTTTAAATGGGTGGTAATCAGATTACAGTTACATCTGAAAAGTATTTTAGATTACCAAAGTGATTACTGTCAGAGTCAGAGAATCACTAATTGCTGTTTAAATGACATTAAAATTCAAAGTTTCATCAACATTTTAATACTTTTAAGAGGGATCGTAAAATTGTTATTTTTATTTAGTGCTGTCCTGAACAAGACAAAAAAAGTTATAAAAAAAAAGTTATAAAGTCAGAATTGGCAGATATGAACTTGCAAAACTGACTTTTTTTCCTCCAATTGTGAATTTAGTATGAGTTTATATCTCATAACTCTGACTTTTCTCAATATTGCGAGTTTATTTCTCAAAATTCTGACTTTTCTCAATATTGCGAGTTTATATCTCATAATTCTGACTTTATAACTCACAATTACAACTTTACATCACGCAATTCTGAGGGAAAAAGTCAGAATTGTGAGATGAAAACTTCCAATTACCTTTTTTGTGTTTGTTTCACACTCATTATTATTCCAAAGTATTCTAAAGTATTTAGATTAAGTTACTAAACTTGAGTAATGTGACGAAATACGTTACAAATGACTTTTTAAAGCAAATATTTTGTAACCTGTAGGGAAATACATTTTAAAAGTAACCTACCCAGCCCTGTCTAAAATGCATCCAGGTGGATATTGTGTACTGTATATGAATATATGTGAATTTAACAGATGTTTACGTTATGCTTTCCAGATGATTCACTCTTTAACAGACGTCTTGGAGATGTATGTGCGCTTACTGGGTTCAAAGGAAAGAAATTTAACAAGGTTCGGAATTACATTTAAAGAAATAATTCACTACAACTTAAAGTTCTGTCACCATTGACTTCATTCTACAGAACAAATCCTGGCCGGTCTTTTCAAACATTACACAGGTTTGGAATGAGGACGAGTGAACAACAACAAAATGTTCATTTGTATGTAAAAAGCCAGCATCAGTCCTGTGCTGTATGAGTAGAGCTCTAAGATGCCTTTTTGTGTGTGAGCAACTTATCTAATAAGATTTACAAAGCAACTTGTCACTGGTCACAGTGGGTGAATGTTTGCGTATCTGGACACATGCAGACTGCCGAACCTGAGCTCTAAGACACTCGTGACGTTTCCTGTGGTGAAGATCCGACGGACGTAGTTGAAATCCCCCACGAACAGACTGCCATCCGACCCACAGGCTAAAGCTACAGGTGCGAGCAGCTTATTTCCATCCGCTAGCCCGTTGCAGCTCGGACAGGAAATACTGCGCCTCCGCCCGTTACCCATGATGCTTCCGATGACAGGGGGCTGCTGGGAAATGAAGATGTTCTCGCCGTTCCCCTTGTGCAGGATACCTGAGTCACAGAGAGAGAGATGCCATAAGCATTTTGTCCATTGATTGTAATTCACCCAAATCCATTCACTCTGCAGTAAATCAACAGGATACGAGAAGCCGAGGTTTTACAGCTGATTCAATTCCGCTCAAATTTAATGACATTAAATGTATTTGTATGGAGCTTTTCTCTGTCACAGAGCTACAGGACAGCTGCTGGCGCTTGAGAAAGGATTTCGCTAAATAACCAGGCCGAGATGTGCTAAACGGAACTGAATTCATTTATCGGAAGGAGGTGTTTTTCTCTCGCACAGCCAGATGCTTCTGTACAGAAAACAGCTAAGTAAAAGTCCACAGTCACAGCAGGAAAGAACTTCCTCTTATTATCAGTATCAGAGTCAATCTGAATCTTCACCGCATGTCTCGATGAAGCTCAGATGCCGAACCGCTCGCCACAAACGCCGTTCAAAAGTGGCAGAGTGTCAAAGTGCGTGAAACTCAATTTGCAGTAATCTGAAAACTGCGCCGCTTTCTCCCCGAGCACCTGTTGAACCACGCTGTGTTTTGAGAGATGCTAGATCGCAGCGTTTTCCGTCCGTCCGTGCTGATTGGCTAGAAATGCAGGTGGGTTTACTGGAGCTGATGCAAAGGCTTATTTTCATCAAGCTGGAAATTTCACTGCGTACAAGGCATTTCCTTGGAGCTTTGAAGAAAATCTGGCAATTTTAGAGAAAATTTTGCTGCTGCTGCGAAAGTTTTAAAAAAATAAGAAACACCGATCAATAACATATACGCTTTTGAACACAAAATATTCCAGATAAATGTGAATGGAGCAGTTTAAACCTTTATTGTAACTTGTATATATTATGTTTGCATGTTAGAGCAATTCACTTACTTTTAGAAATTTACATTTTTTGCAGAGCCGGTCAGAAATTTGTTGGTTGGTTTCGGGCAGCAAAACTTTTCCCAAACCCTGACAAATATTTAATGTGAACAGTTTTAGGGCAAAACCCTCCAAAAAGGGTTTCAGTTTCATTCAGGTACATGAACAGAAACATTGTTTGTAATTTTGCTTGTGTGTGATTTATGTGATTTTAGAGCCTGAAAAAAAAAAAAGGCCGTTTTTTGGCAGCAAATCATTTCGTATGACTTCAATTAAGTTTCTTTCAGGTCTACAAACGAAAACTATTACTGCAGAAGTGTGGAGCCAAGGATAGGCAATTAAACCGATGCCATTAAAAAAGAAGCTTCGGTGTAAATGAGACCGTTTCTTGGAAAAAGAGAACAGACGAGAGAATTGACACTTGAAGAATTTCAGCAAATTTTACCGGATGTCCCCATGTCGACAGCGCTGGGTTTTAGTGACAGACCAAGCTGTCACCTGCGTTCCTAACACTTGTGCTTCAAGTACGCCTCATTTACTGAGATAAGTGCGCCTGTGTGCTGGCAAAAGAAAACCTGACAGGAACCGAATGGAGCAGTTTATGCAATCGCTGATTTCAGAGACAATTCAGCAGCAGAAGGAAAATTGATCAACTCCAATAAGGCCCTGTCATTGAAATAACAGCTTTGGCTGGCTGAACTGTGGTTTGAAACACAATTAATATTCAGTGGTGATTTCATTTTAACAGCACTGACACTATTGGAAGAGAGCAACATTTGAACCGATCACACGATTGCCGTCTGCAGAGCTGCTTTTAGCTGAACTGAATTAGTTTCTTTAATTGATGAACGCTGCAAAATTGACAGTTATTGAACTGAACTGAAACAACACTGAACTAAATTGAGCTGAATAATGCTTTACAGCTGAAATGAAAGCGTTTAATATTTGAAGAATTGCACATCATTCATGTTTATTAACTGAAGCTGCTTCGAAACTATGTGTATTGTATCAAGCACAATACAGCATAAATGAATATTATAACTTATCCCAGTCCTGTTTACACCTGGTATTGAGATGTTTTGGTCGATTAGATCACAAGTAGACAAGGCACCTGGTGTTTAAATCCGTCTCTTTCGTCCACTTTAGACCATGTTTGTCCTGATTTCTCCGAGGGGAGGGTCTATGGGCGGGTAAATGTATGGAGTTTTCCAGATTTCAATAAGAAATAAGCTAAACACAATAACAAAATAACATCAGCTTTTGTTTCAGCTCTGATAGCCGCAAGAGTGTGTGTTAGAAATCAGGAATGGTGAGAGAACATTGTGCTTAGGATGTTTTTTTGCCTCAAAACCAAACTTTAGCAGACAAAGTTTAAACTCCGTCTGGTTGGCGTGCTTCCCGTAATGTTTCCGCATTAGGTCAGTAGGCGGAGAGTAGGCGTCTTTTGAGGCACATTCGATCACATGAGCGTTTACACTACGAAACAATCCGGTTCAATGTGTTTTCGACTACCTCTGGAAGTGCTCGAAACTGGACCAACTCAAAGCGTTTTAGGGTGCGTTCACACTTTGGGTGGTTTGGTTCGTTTGGTCCGGACCACAAAAAAAACAAAAAAAAAACATATAGTCCTGGTCCGCTTAGCGTTCACACTGGCATTTTTAACAGCGACCCTTAAGTTATCGAACCAAAGGCATAGGGATACGGTCACAACCTGATTGGTCGTCTTTTATTATGTATATTTCACGACGGAGCTCGCTTACCGAACATTCAAAACAATGCTGTGTTCTGGACTAAACGCCATCATTTTATACGTGCACATATGCTTTATTTTTACCAGCTGAGAACTCACGAAGAGCTCATAAAATGTTTTGAACATTCAAAACGGCACCAGGATTTCCTCTGTTGTAAGCAGAAACAAATATTGATGAGGCACTTCACCTCCTCGTTGCTCCACGTTTGCCCTCATTTTGGATACACCGATCTTTCCGCATCGTCAAATCAGCTGACATGTAGCGTCGCATCTTGTGACATCACGTCCTCTTTTTGGTTCGTTTACATGTCTTTGGTCCGTGTTGCGTTCATATATCAATCGAACCGCACCAGAGTTCGTTTGGAAGCGGACCGAGACCCATCTTTTGTGGTGTGAACGCACCCTTAGACACCGTTTAGCGTCGCCCCTTGCGATCCGATCGAACAAAACGCATCTTAATATCAGGTGTAAACGTGCCCAAATGTCAAACCATAATAAAATGAACCCTTCAAGAAACAAGTGTTCGTCTTAACGCCAGCAGTGAACATTTAAGAGCATTTCCAGAATGGAAAAACTAATAACCAACTGTATTTTTGTGAGCATTTGAATATCTTTCTGTGTACTAACTCACCACTTTGGATGTTCAGCGCGTGATGTTTGTCCACGCTCCAGCCGCCAAGGTTGGACGCAGTGGTCTCGTATCCCTGGAGGACGGCTGTCCGCTTCTCCCAGAGGATCAGATCCGGGCAGGATTCGTACTCAAAACCCACGGACACTAGCAGGAGTGAAGAGGAAACGCATTTAAACTTGAGACTGACAGCAGCCTTGAGAAACTAGACACCAACAACTTGATTTCCCACTTACCGAAAGCCTCAGACAGCCCATAAACTTTCTGGCTGTAGACGTCTGCTTTATCCCAGACAAAGTCGTAGGAGAGGTTGGGCGCAGCTGAGAACCACTTCCTGAAGAGCCTTCCCTCGACGGCCACCATGAGGTGCACCTTCATCAGGCTGAACGGGATGGTGGAGTGGGTGAGGGTGATACGCAGGAGGGACTTATACCCCGACGTCCGGCTGCTCAGGTACCCCAAACGCACGTCTGTACCCGGGATCCGTACTTCCTCTTGGAGGGTCTGGGGAGAGAGGTGAAAATGTTGATATTAGATACAACAAAACAGAGTCAACAGTAACAAATCTTCTAATTTTGCGGGAGATGCACCCTGCTGAGAGGTGTTTGCATTATTTAACATCTCCGGTATATACGCAAATGAGAATGAATTAATTTCTTCACAGCAGACATTTTATTATACAGTGCAACAACAACAAAAAACTAATTATTGGGTGAATCTAGGCCATATTTTACCTCAAAAAGAAAGAAAAAAGCTATCATTATTAAAAAAAAAAAAGAAAGAATTCGGTTTGGGGTTGAGAAGATTTTTTTTATGCTTTTGAAATGTCTTTTGCTCACCACGGCTGCATTTATTTGATCAAAAATACAGTAAAAACAGGAAAATTGTGAAATATTATTACAATTTAAAATGACTGCTTTCTATTTGAATATTTATATTTGAATATATTTGAATATATTTTAAAATGCAATTTATTCCTGTGATCAAAGCTGAATTTTCAGCATCATTACTTCAGTCTTCAGTGTCACATGATCCTTCAGAAATCATTCTGATGTGCTCAAAAATATTTTGGTAACATTTTACACAAGGTCTCATTTCTTAACATTAGTTAATGTCTGAACTAATAAGAACAAACAATAAGCAATACATTTGTATTTATTAATCTTTATTAGCATAAAAATACTGGCGTTCATTGCTCATGTCAGTTCACAGTGCATTAATTTTAACAAATACAATTTGATTTGTAATAATGTATTATCAAATGTTGAAATTAACACTAAGATTAATAAATGCTGTAGAATTATTGTTCATTCTTAGTTCATGTGAGCTAATGAAACCTTATTGTGAAGTGTTACCAACATTTCTCATCATCAATGTTGAAAACAGCTGTGCTGCTCATGTGGAAAACATGATAAGATTCTTTGATGAATAAAAAGTTTTTTTGAAATCTTTTGTAACATTATAAATGTCTTTACTGTCACTTTTGATTAAGTTAATGCATGGGTGTTAAAGTAAAAGCATGAATAAAAAATTTAACGTAATTAATGAAAAATGTTAATTAATGAAAATGTTCTTTATTGTAATGTGAAAAAAGGGGGTTGGGTAATTTGGAAGGACATAAATAAGCCAGTTTTCTAATAATAAAAATATTTTTTTCATTTTGATTTTGGCGACCCAGAAACCTTCGAATTACTCTGAGTGAAAAAAAAAAATTGCTCAGTGTAAAGCAATGCATACGTCTAGATGACACGGCCATCATTAGCAACACCTTCGTTTCCTCACAGGAAGTCGGAGGTTTCTCATTGCTCACCGCAGAGCTCTCATTAACTCTCAGCGTATCGCTTCTTTATCACAATCAGGCACAGAGCTGACCAATAAACACGGCCGATCGTTACCGCGTCAATAAACACTGATAAGAAAAGCTCCTCCATAGACGTTTCTGTTTGTAAACCTGCGATAACTGAGTGTGGGAGTGTGTGGATGCATATGTACAGTCGGCATGTGTGTGTTTGTGTGAACAACACGCCCTCAAGATTTGGGATGGGACAGATTTATGCCGATATTAATAGCCCAGACAGCACCATGCATGTGAGGCTGACTCATTTATCTTGTTAACCAAAGAAGAAGACAAAATAGTTGTGAAAGTGGCACACAGGTATTCAAACACACACATAAATACTGTATGTGCACATTGAAATACCTATGGACATACAACGGAAATAGCATACACATGCTCGCACACAAAAAGACCAAAACACAGCTATTTTTTTTCCAGCACCGACTGCAAAGCTCCTCCAGCAGTCAGACTCAAAAAGCTTCCATGCTGCTTTCGTCTAAATGTAATTATCGTTCTTCAGAAAATGTCTGGAGTAGTAAATTGGACTGTGTATCTCTGCCCAATTACACACAGGAGATAAAAATCACAGGACTGCCACCCGAGACAGAACATCCTCCATTCCCTTCTGATGTACATTTCCCAATATCTGCCCCTGCTGTCTATCAGAACATCATTACGAACCGGCACTAGTCTGGAATCAATTGTGGCAAATTACCATGTTTTTTTTTTTTGTTTTTTTTGATCTGTCTGAGGGTACGTTTACACGAAAATGATGTACTAAAAATGGAAAAGCTTTTCCTTTATGTTTTTCGTGTATAACGATCCCCATTCACACTGATCCGTGGAAACGACTAAAAATGCTGTATTGTGCTGCAAGGCCAGTAGTTGGCGACGTCACTTTGTAAAGAAAAACTACACGCCTATAGACTGAACACATAATACACATGGCGTCCCAGTTTTCACGAATTCGTGTTTATATAGTTTACACGGAGACAATAACGGTGTTGTTTTTAAAAACCCTGTTTTCAAAAATTTGCATTTTCAGGCCCCCAAAACACTGTTGTTGTGTAAATGAATGGCCAAAATGCATAAAAAAATTATATGTTTTAGTTGAAAAACACTGTTTGTAAATGATCATTGAGACACCAGTACACCTCTGAACTCTGCAAGTGTTAAACAAGTTAAACAAGACGACGACTATTTAAAAACATTAGATTTAAAGTTGAACACAAACAAAAATCTAGTTAAAAATTTCATAAAAACAAGCTTTTTAAACACAACACAAAACAGCATTCACAATTCATCGCAGTCATGATAAGACTGAAGCGGCGAAGATTTATTCTTCCGTTCGATTAAAATAAAAAATGTGAATGTGAGCTTGCAGTGGATCGGACGGAAGGGGCGGAGTTTAAGGACAAATTATTACAGAGTCTGGATTGGAAGATCTAGATCATTTTTGATTAAAAATTACGAGGACAAAAACAAACAAAAAAATAAATATATGCATGAATTAATCTTTCACAAAAATACCAATAACATGCATTAAAAAATAGATTAGGTAATTTCATGCAATTTTTACCTTTGTAATGTGATGATTTCCAGTGAAACAATATTTAGTGGGATATAACATAGAGAGGGATTTAATCCACTGGGATTTGATTGGTTGAACTTCAAACTATAATATTCATGCAACATTACTTATTAAAATTATATTGCCCTGCACACATAGGTTTGGTTACATTAACAGATAAATCATACACATTTTAAAAAAATTTTTTGTCTACTTCTACCCTGTAGCTGGTAGCGATCTGTTTTCATCACCTGAATCTCTGGAACGACGGCTCCCCTCTCGTTGCAGGTCCCGGCGAACGCCGTCAGCGGGGCAGGCAGGACGATGGGCATGGGACGGGTGAAGCTGCTCAGGTCACAGCTGGGGATGTCATTGACCTCGTGTCGCATTACAATGGTGTCCATGACGAAGAAACGTCCCCAGGGCAGCCACAAGGTGTGCTCTTGAGTGATGAACGGAGCGCGCTCAAACCTCAACGCTATGGCCACGCCCCCGTTACTCACCAGGTCAAAGCTGAAACGGAGAGGAAATGTCCAGTTAGACACAAAGCTATTGAGATAAACCCATTGATTTTCATTAAAGGCACACTGTGTAAATTTTCGCCACTAGAGGTCACCAATTCAAAACAAAAGCCGAGTTTGAGCGTGGAATCTTGGGACATGTGGTCTTCACCTCACAGCCCGTGGAAAAGAATCGGGATGGGACTCGGGAAGAAATCATGGTCTTGGATGAGCAGAGCAGGAGCGAGTGTTGTGTGAGTTGAACGAGCGTTTGTTAAAGAGAGACGAACGCGACACACGCCTCGCGAGCAGCTGGACTTTTATTATGCCACAGTCAAGCGTATGTGGGGTAAAGCAGCGCTGTTTATCACATTAGATACATTTGAGTGTGTTGAAAATGATGTTATAACATTTAACTCAGACCGTTCACTCGGCGGCTGCTGTGAGACACTTGTCGCAGTGAGATAGATCGATATTAGAATATCATATCAATAAATGCTGGGTGGCTTGTGTTGATAAATGGCATGCACAAACCCCACAAGGAACAACTGTCACCGTTGTCCCCTTTAGTAAAACCCCAAGCCAAAAGCCTAAACTCTTGCCTGTATATTTTTAAATGGCAGTTTCTCAACTACCCTCTGAGAGGATTTACATTTGGCAGCTGTTTTTATGCAAAGAAAGGTACATTTTTATAATTTCATGCAATCTCAGAGGGGAATCAAACCCATGATCTTGGTGTTGCTAGCGCCGTGCACTACAGATTGAGGTTCAGGAAAGCAAACAGAAGAAGTACTTTTCCACACTTCTGTTTAAAATGTATTACGAACCATATAAATGTTCATAATTCAAAGCTTATGAAAAATTTTGAAATAATTTTTTTACACCATTTAAAAAAATGTTAAACGTTTATTAAACGTTTGCTGATTTACCATATTTTTTGTTCGGTAATTTGTATCGAATGCAATCAGTGTTTGAACCCTGATTTCTAACCTTATACGAGAGCAAGATCACTCTCACATTGTTCAAATGAACGAGTTTTTATTACTTGGGTGAACTGTTATTTTAATATAAACATTCAGCATTACAACATTAATACAAGTTGCTGTACTATACTTATCACATCCTAATTCTCTGCTACTTATCTGTTGAAAGAATCCATTTATAAATGCATCACAATTTAATTGAGAGCGGATCTGATGCATTAAGTACAGTTATTTGCCATGAATTATTCTGCCTTGAAAATGGCGTTTGGATTTCATATTCAGTGAAATCACAATGGCATTTCATTATCTCATAATACCATTTACTAACATTTTAATCAACATTATTCACCATTTCTCTGCACTGCCATCAAAACCAGACTTAATAAAGGTTGTAATTCATTATGTTTCTCTAAATGACAGGATTCAATTGAAAAGGACTCGGCTTCAGTTAGTTGGGATGGTTTTTATCTGCCAGCTACACAATGTGACTGGAATACAATGAACTATTGGCTCAGTCTAATACACTGTGCTTTTGAATTTGCATTAATAAAATCAGCATGAATGGGTGGTGTCGTTACTCTCTTTTGAGGAATGAACTGGCAAGATTCCTTGCCGCCGGTACGCGGGCGAGTGCCTTTGTTGTGTGGTGGAACGGTGCGCTTTGATAAAGCAGGTGAGAGGGGAAATGACATTTAAGGGAAGGGTAAAGTATTATTGATCTGAGCTGTCTGCGCTAACATAACTTTACAACAAGGCTACAATGGCAGCACACGCTCTGCATATAGAGTCGCTCTGATCAGAGAGCTCTGTTGTTGACACCGCTAAACAGAAGCGAAACGGGACGCTATTCGCAGGCTATCGTGTATGCGGCTCGCTAGATGACTGATTGTGTACAACTCCAGAATGCTACTCTGATCTTCTTTATTGTGCATCGTCACGAGGAGACAAGCCTTTACAACACGCTCCGGTAGACACGAAAACACAAATACACTTCAGTGCCAAATACGCCTACAACGCAAACAGCCGATTAGCAATACGCGATATGCGGACCCGCCGAACATGCAGTACTCCGAGTCTTTGTTCTCGAGGTTGGCATAGATGCGGTGTGCATCTGTAGTCACACCTCACGCTGCTTGAACATTAATTCAACTACATATCCCAACGGACCATTCACAGAGCTTTCATTGGCACGGCTGATAAACAAAGGTCTGCTTTGCCCTTGTTGTCGTGCCCTTGCTAAAACGTGAGCATTTGTCTGTGCGCTGTGGGAGTTTGAACAGAGTGTGCTTGTTGGGAAGCGTCTGCGAGAGAGAGCGCGTGTTCGTTTATATGCAGCCGTAGAGCTGACGCTAATCTGCAGTAAAAGCTAGCCGGCTAGTCACATGTGCTGAAAGACACGCACACACATTTATAGCCATAAACAGGGCACGCGCACACGGCCCTAAAGGCTGCCATGCCAATCGATGAGCGATTCGCAGGCCTGTTATCAATCACACAATCACCTCAGGCATGGGTGACACACTTTATTAGTGCATTCAGCCTTTCAGTGCACACTTTGAGGCGACGCAGTGTTAACCCAAAGGGGTTAGCTAGATCGATGGGTTAGCCCCCAAACAGGACGAATACACACACTTTTAGTCATCTGAACTGAACTCGGGCTATGTTCACACAGCAGCAGAATGTAGTTGTGAACTCTGGCTGCTAAATACAGCTACATTCACTCACAAATTTGATATAAATGAGAATGACAACGTATAGCGGAACAAAAACAATGAACAGAAATATCCTTACGAAATTAATCATGGTTTTACTACTACAAATAAAATCTATAGTAAAACCATGGTGACCACAATTAACCATTGTTCAACCATGGCATTTGTAGCAAAACTGTGGTTATACTAATGGTAATCCACCAAAAAAACAAAGTGCTACACTTTTACTATAATAAAACCATGGTTAATTTATACTGTGGAGCTTCACTTCAGTTAATTTTTTGTATAGACGGGATGTAAATATATTAATCACATTATATAACTAAATGAAATAAATGGTCGAAGCTTTACGAATCTTTTGATTTGAATCAGTGGTTCGGATCGAGCATCGAACTGCCAAATTCACACGAACTATTGAAATTTCGAATCACTAATGACATAACGAAGCCTCGTTTACTGAAATCACGTGACTTTAGCGCTCCGAAACACTTATTCGAAACAAAATATTCGTAAAGCTTCGAAGCAGTGTTTTGAGGCCATCACTAGATATAGTTGAAAAGTTTTTTAGCGAACAAAAAGTATTCTCGTCGCTCATTTTGTTTTTTTGGCGCACAAAATGTATTCTCGGTGCTTTATAATATTAAGGTTGAACCACTTTACTCACTGTTAAATATGTTTTAGTATCTTTCTGGGCATCCGAAAGTGTTCATTGTCGGATTTCATCAAAAATATCTTCATTTGTGTTCTGAAGATGAACGTCTTACGGCACGGGGGTGGAGTAATTAATGATATTATTTTCATTTTTGGGTGAACTAACCCTTTATACTTTTTATCATCCCTAGTTTTATTCAGATAGCTTATGTGTTAGCTAATTAGCCTACTACCTTTGCATACCACTAGCTGATTAGCCCAACAGCTTAGCATTCTGTTAACTGATCAACCTTTTAGCTTAGCATACCATTAACATTATATACTATTATTAAATACTACACAATATTATACTATTAACTATTAATAGCCTGCCATATTAGCATACAGTTGATTAGCTGACCTCTTAGCCTAACATTATGGAAGTTACTTCACTACTATTATTAATTTATAACATTTATTATTTGTACCCAGATAACAGAGAATGTTCTCAGAATTTTGTCGGAAACAATAATGTTCCGTTTATTAACGAGCAATACATTCATTACAGGACTTGTTAATCTTTGTAAACATTAATAAAAATACAACTGTTCATTGTTCGTTCATGTTAGTGTCATTAAATAATGTTAACACACATCTTTTTATTTTAATCATGTATTAGTAAATGTTGGGATTATCAATAATAGATTTATAAATTGAAGCATTTTGCATTGTTAGTTCATGTTAACTGATGTAGTTAACTAATGTTAACAAATGAAACCTTATTGTTGTAAAGTGTTACCATTTTGTCTACAGTTCTGGCAATGTTCTTTTAAAGTTAAATACTTAAACTTGTACCATTTTAAACATTGCATTTTTATCTCACTATCACAATTACTTCTCGTATAAATTGGCTCTTTTAAGATGAATCGGTTGTATTTCTCAAGTCTTAAGAAAAGTGTCTTCTAAATGAATAAATGTAAGTGTAGAATGGAACAGTTTTCTGAATTGTTTTAGATGGATGTTCGTTTTTTTTTTTTTAAATGTTAGTACTTTCTGCTTGTTTCAAAAATCAATTCAAAAGTAACATTCCCATAGTGATTTAAATTATTATAATTTTTTTTTTAAACTGGACGTTTTGAACATTTCAGCGCAACATTCTTAGAACATATTTTTATTTGCTGAAAAATCGTCCCAAAAACCATTTGGATTATTTAGAATATTGCACTAATGCGACATTTTAGACCAGGCTTCACAAACAACGCTGTTTTTGAATCTCGCACTACACCCTTCCACTACACAATAATCACGTGACATCTTTTAAGTCTATCGCCTATAGCTCAGCGGTTCATTATGACGTGACACAGCATTCTGCTCTCTCCTTCAGGGAAACAGGGTTGCGTAAGTGACTCTCAATACATCAAGGCAGATGTATAATGGATGGCTTTTAGGATTTCCAGAGTCTGACTTTAGGCTGAATTTTGTATTACATGAATTTCCACTGCATGTTACTTGGTCAATCCGACTCTAGAGGTTGGCAGAGAAGCAGACGGACCTCTTTGGAAGTGAAGAAAGAAGTAATTTAAGAAGCAAAGGCACCAGGATAGTACAAAACACAATCAAACAAAATCATTTAAGACAGCTTTTCCATTTTAAGCAAGCAAACAGGTGCAGTGGTGATTTCATGCCGTACTGAGTCTGTTCTTGCAGGACTTGATGGGCTGTTGTGGGAGGGGGACCATGTGTTTACGAGCAAAGAGAGGGGGGAAAAAAGAGAGCGAGGGAGATGGAAGATTGTTTATGGCTACAAAAAGCACCATCCAAGCAAACAGGCGAAATACGCAATGGTGTGCTGGGGATAAAATCTCGGCCATAGTGAAAGCAGTTACAGAGTGCACAGATGTGGGCTAAAAGTGCATGTATAATGATGGTGACAAATCCAATTTGAATATGTATTATTTTAATTGCTAACCCACATCTTTAAATACCACTTCATCCCATGCCACAACTTACCTGCCATCCTGTCTGGTGATGGTATACCCATAAGCTGGTTTGTTAATGAAGCTGATATTTACACCGACCAGCGGAGTCCCATCTGAAGTCACCACTTGTCCCCGGATAACACAGGCATGACTGCGCCGTAAAAGAAGAGAGAAAAATCATAGTGTTGTGTTACAGTGTAGAAAAGCATCAGACGCTATTTGTAAACACATATAATAAATTAAATGAATCCCACAGCTCTGAAGAAACCTCAGCGGGGTTTCCTGTCTGAGAAGCAAAAGATAACAGACAAAAAAATGGGATAGTGTTTGTGTCATTCCTGCTGTTTGAGGGAACAATGCGGAGGTATGAGTGCTTTCAGTCACAGCAGATATCTGGGCTTGAAACTGCCTCTATCTGATGTTATCTGTCTGCCTCAGGAGCTCCGACTTACTGATCGATATGAAAAAGTCAAACACAGTTTCTTAAAATCAAGTACAAAACAACTCCGCACTAGAACACGACTTATGACTCATAGGGTTAGAGATTTTTAATCAGGCTTCGTGCTGTTCGGGCTGGAGATTATGAGGTAAGAAAAATGCAAAAATAGAATGTATATGTACATATATTAATGTACCTATTCAGAAATGTTGTCTGCCATTATTATAACTGAATCAATTCTTTTACTGATACATGCAATTAATTTGATTAAAGGGGTCATGAATTGAGAAATCAACTTTTCCTTGAGGTTTTGATATATAAGAGGTCATTGTACCAGAAGAATATGCCTATCTATCACAGATAGGTGGAAACGCTGCCTCCACAGAGGAAATCAACGCCTACTTCATCATTGCAACTTTAGCTGACTTTAGCTGACTTTTAGAGAGAGAGAGAGAGGAGAGAAGAGCGATACAGGACTAAAAATAACATCAACTTTAAAGGTTCCTAATGCTAGGAAATCGGTTATTTATTTTCAACAATGTGAATGTCTCTGTAGAGCTTTATTTATTTGTATTCGGCACATTTCACTGTGGATTCTTTGGTAAATCAAATCGCATTTTGGCGCAGGCTACAACACGTAAGTAACTGCGTTAATTCTGAAGCCTGATCTGATATGCGATGTTTCATGTACAGTCAGATCTTGTCTATGTGTCAGTAAATCAAACCAGTGACAAAACGGTCAACTTCACATTGTTTCTCTTAGCAGGATGAAAATAATCGGTAACACTTTACAATTAGGTTAATTAGTTGAACATTAGTTAATTTATTAACTAACATGAACTAACCATGAACAATACATTTTTGTTAATGTGTTTAACTAACGTTAACGAAGATTAGTAATGAAAATACAGTTGTTGATTGTTTGTTCATGTTAATTCAGAGCACTAATGTTAACAAGATTTTAATAATGTTGTAGTACATGTTGAAATTAACATTAACAAAGATTAATAAATGCTGTAGAAGTGCAGTTCATTTTTAGTTCATGTTAACTAATGTTGTTAACTAATGAACCTTATTGTTAAGCGTTACCAAATAATCTTATGTAAATGGTGATTAATCAAAGAACGCTCCCTTTACAATCGCTGGAGCTGTCAATCAAACAGTGATCTCGCATCAAAACTACCGTTTTATTCAACCAATTTCTCTTACATCGAGTTTGCGCTGTTAGTTATGATGAAAGCATTCGTTAGTGTGCAGAAATTGAGTTGCAGTGACGAGATCACTACTTTCAGGTGCTCAACAACATGATCGGCTACGATGTTCATCACTGCAACATTTCAAGCCACGATCTGCCATGGATCTAAAGGAAATGCTTTTCACGATTGGTTAACCTTGAGAGCTGTAATAGTAAAAGCATGCTAAAGGTTTGAGACAGCAATACTTAGCTATTTCATAGGCAAATATGTTAGCCAATCACAGCAGTGGGCATTTACACTGAAGTCTCACATCGGACACACCCAACAAAACAAAACGTTCAAAACCAGGGTAAAAAAAAAAAGCTTGCTTACATTATAAGTGCAGCCAAGGAGAAAAAAAGAAAAAAAAAAGAAAACAATAAAACAACACAGTTCATGAACCCTTTAAAAAATATTGGCAAATTATTGAAATTAGGCTCGAAATGTAGATTCAAATATGATATTAAAGTACTTTAACATCTAAAAAAGTACACATATCAGCTAAATTGAAGAAATAGCACTTGAGAAAAATAAATTACACTTCGGGGCTGTTTCTATGAAGGTATTAGCTATTAAACATGTGCCAGGTAGCGGAACAATTAACATGGTGTGTAAGAGGCTGGCCCCTTCCTGTCCTTACTGCAGGCAAGATCACAGACCCAACAATATCCCTGTCCCAGGGAGGCTAACTTTATGCTAATTTAAGCAGCCTCTCACCTTCAGCAGTCCTTGGCTCAGCTCTGCGTCCCTGTAAACAAAGCTAGCAGAGATAGCGCACAAGTGCACAGCCCCACCGCAATGTCTATTATCAGAGTGCGAGCGAACTCGAGTAGAATAGAAAAGAGAGAGAGGGAGTGACAAAGAAAGATCACTAAATAAAAGGGTGGAGAGATAGTAAAAGAGAACGAGAGAGAGAGAGAGAGAGAGATAATGTGTAAAGCTTTTGTCTATCTACAACATTGCTCGAGGTGACAGTTTGATTTAGAGTGTTCTCATTCAGAAGGGGCAGCGACGCAAGTTTTCACAGGGTGCACTGAGTGGAACTGTCGGCTCCGAGACACTGCGAAATATGCCGAGCTGATTCAACAACTCCGCGACAAATGATTTAAATATTGACATTAAACAGATCTGAAGAGGATAAAGGAGAAAGGAGGAACAGGGAAGAGGCTAAGACAAAAAAGTCTAAAGTTAATTTATTCAGCAAACTCCCATCTCAAACACGATTGGAATGGCAGAGTAACACGCAAGTATGTTTATAAACAACAGACATATCACCTTGTGTAGGCCATCAGCATTGCGCCGACAACCGTGTAATTTCAGAGCATAGAAGCAAATTGTAGGCCACGTCTGACTTGATATTAGAAAAGACATCTTAAATAACTATGAAAGAAAGCATGCTAAGCTGTCATAGAGGCAGTGCTATGAACCTTTTGTTTTTTTTTTACATGCAGAGTGGTCTCAATGCCATGTATTTGGCAAAGGATAAATGGCTAATGGGATAAATGAGCGTTTGTGAACCCCTTTGTGTTCAAGCAAAATTATTAAATAATACTTGCACTTGCAATACTTGCTTCTTTAGCACTGTAATGCAAACTATTAGATTAACATGTGTAAAAGTAGCCGCTATGGTCATTGTCGGGACATTAGCAACAACCCAAAAGCACACTTTAACATCACCTACCAATTGACCCTTCGCAAACAGTTTGATTGACAGGCGATCTGACCAATCATTTAGCAGAATCCGCCATTTCATCCGACAAAGCAGTCAGGGGAGTTAGAAGGTTAAAGTTGAAAAACTTGAAAAATTGTGTTCTCACGACTTTCCATGCTTGAAACAACATTCCTTCTGATGTTCATTCATGTTTATTTGATGCTATAAATGAACTAGTATGAAGAGATGATCGGTTCACGAGCTGCTCGAAGGAGCTACAGCGATCTGTCTCAACACATTAAAGAACTTCTTTAAAAAAAGTACAATATTTGAAATTTGAAACTTGTCTTTCGACGTGTTGTCAGTGTCCTCTTTGTTCCGGGATGTATTTTTCACCTCGCGAGAACATGATGTGTGGCGTGAGAGCGCATGACTTGTCAGACAAAGCAACATTAACTAAAGGGTCAAGGTCTTTGCGAAGGGTCAACCGCTATCAATCCACCTACAGCTGTTGTTCCTGTAAATAAAACATGACATTAGGCTTTAGCGGGCACCGCTAATTACTTTTATAAAAAAAAAAAAACTACATTAGAGGGACTAAATATAAACATGCTCCATCTCTTACATTACATCCGTGTACAGCAGTATTCTGCTCTTTCTCAGAAAATGCAACATGTTCTAAATAGGCTGAATAAAGAGAAATAATGGGCCTTCTCAGACTCCCCCCCTCCGCCATCTCTACACGATGGTAAAAGGGGCTGAGTACACTCAGAAGCAGCAAGCAAACAACTTGACCCAAGTGCATCTCCAGCCAAGCACATTTATCCTTTTGTGGGATCCACGGTACTCAGACAAACAGAGAACATGCGGTAAAGGCTATAAAAATATCAGAAGAACATCCGGAAAGTTTCAGAAAGGTGAGTCTTGTAAAACAGGGATGATAGATGACTTTGATCATTCCCATCCGTGTTGCTTTCTTGTGGTCGGACATGTCAGATGTGTGTTTTTGACATGTCTCCTAGCATGCAGAGGTGGTTGTGGAATCAATAAAAAGGCCTGATCAGGTGATGGCAAGGGGCTCTTTTAGACCGACTGCGGCTGTGTCTAAAAGGTCCATCTGGGCTGCTGTCAGCCTCTCTCATATCTGTCAGTAGGCGGAGGAACGAAGTAATAAATAATATATCAGCCCTGATATTTTTAGGTGAATCGAGGTCTCCGATCTTGCGGCTGGTGGCCGACTTCTAAAGCTTTTATTTATTTATGCGGCTTTTTTTTCTTTCTTGGGAGATGATGGTGACGAAGGGTAGGCCGAGACCCTCGTCTTGAAATAATGAAGAGGGTATCAGGAGACTCCCTACCGAGCTTTGCAAAAATGTCACCTTGGGAAAATGTCACACGGTATTACAAGAGCATTTCATGAATACCGTCTGACATGTCCACAAAAGGCAATATCAAACAAAGTCCAATGTTTTATCTTAGCATGAGGTTATGCGCATTGGACACTCTGACACAAGTTGATTGAGGGCAGCGTGATTTATGCAACGGAAGAACGTCTGGCAGATAGGACCGGGGAAATGAGTGCATGAAGGAGAGCACTGGACAGCTTTGAAGTGATCAGAGTCTCATTAGGATAGCGCAGATTAGACAAAGGGAGTTCGTACTTGCCAGAGGCTCAGTCACGCAAAGCAAAAGGCCATTCGGTCCAGAGTCTGAGCTCAACTGTGGGAAATGGCCATTTACGAGATGCAAAAACAATACCCTGCTCTCTATAGTTCAGGAAAAGACTGCTCACTGATCCAAAACCCCTCTAAACAAGAACTTTCCACATGAGTTTCCAAAGAAACAAAGCAAGACACGGCCTAAAAACAGAAAGCTCTGAATTGAAGACCTCTTTGGCAGATTATGCCTTATAGAGATAAGAATCAAAACGTCGACGCACCCTGGGCGACACCATTAGAGTCGTTCTCCATGGAGAGCATGAAAAGATGCTCATTTGCTTGTTACGTTTTCTTTTTTTTGCCTTTGAAATGTCAGATACGCTTTCATGAAAGGAAATGCGGGGATACTCTACGACATTTCAAAGGAGCGCAACTTTTTCCCAAGTCTCTAGTAGCATCTTTTTCTGCTCAATTCAATTGAGAACAGGAAGAGAGATAGAGGAACGAGACCAGTGCATGAGTGGGATGCAAATGCAAAAGTGGCATTCACTCTAGGTATTGTTTACAGATAAAAAGGGAATGCCACAAAATGGAGGCAAAAGATGAGAAGTCACATGGGAGAACACAGTGACAGCACTGTTCTCTCATATGAAACATCTTTGGGGCACCTTGGGATGAGCCCCATGCCCTGTTTGTTTACAGGAACAAGAGCTGTAGATGGATTGACAGCATCTGCTTATAGTTACTGATTGATCTAAATATTACCACTACAGTGGATTGAGATTTGGGATAAGTATGGAAAAGAGAACTTAAACTGCAAGAAAAATTGTGAACGTTACTACTGAAACACTTACATGCCATCGAAGGGGTTGGTGCCAGGGATGACGTGGGTGCTGTCCCGGCCCACCAGGAAGCGGACACGCTGATAGAAGGACTGGAGGGTGCTCAGACTGGAAGAGATCTGGGTTTCCTGGATAATATCCAGTGGATCAGGAGAGCCCACACACAGAGAGGTAGTGTGACATGATGCCTGCAAACAGCAGTCCGGGTCCATGCAGTCGATCAACCCATCTGAGGGAGAGAGTAGATAGGTTTAATCTTCAATAATGGTAATGCAATGTCACAAACCAGATTCCATGAACTGGATTCTACGCACAAAATGACTTATATTGGTGAAAGTGAAAACCGATTTCTCAGCTTGTAAACCGCCTTCACTTAAAGAGGACGTATTAACACAAGATGTAAAATAAGTCTCTGGTGTCTCTGGATTGTGCATGTGAAGTTTTAGCTCAAAAACCCCACAGATGATTTATCATCACAAGGTAAAATTCCCATTTTTTTTTGAGTGTGTCCCTTTAAATGCAAATGAGCTGCCCAGAAGAGGGCAAGGTTTCAAGAACTCATGCTCCGGCATACAGGTGTCAATGCCACCTATGAGTTTGTGCTACCAACATTATATTTGCATTGTTTTAAGGGTAGGGGTGGGTATAGACGTTAATAAAGCCTCAAACACATGAATATGATACTGGTAGCATATTGAATTGAATCGTGCTGCCTATCTGTTTTAATGGGAGGTTGCAGAATCTGAGTCACGACAATCTCATGTCAGAAAGGGCTTTCATGTGCAATTTTTAACTAGGAAACTCTTGTTTATGATAATTCCAATAGCGTTTGAGAGCAGAATTAGTGCTGGATATGAAGTTTGAGCTTGAAGTGTTGGTATTGACCCATCTTTCAGAATCAACCAGTGTTTGAAATGATTGGGGCAAACGTACAGGACTTTACTTAATTTGTTCCTTCAAAAATGAAGTTTAACCACAATGTCCTCAATGACTCTGATGGTGGAATGTTCATTGGTACATCCCAAAACACAACATTTTTAAAACACAAACATTTTAAAACCCCAGCGGCTACAGCAAGGATATATAAATGGTGGACTCTGCGCTTCTCACTCAGGGGTGTGTCTATGATAACAGGGCAGGTCGTCACCGGCTGTGGGGGGAATTCTTCCTGTGATGACGCCATTGTAGGGGAGAATCTGAATCAGCACTTTTGAAGAGAATCCGGCTCGATCAGGTGTGACTTGGTTACCAGAAATGTTCCTAACCTGCAGCACAGATGCCTTCCAACATGCTTATTTTGTCCAAGATAACGTCATTCCCCTAGGTCGGTATCTTTAAAGAAGAAGATTTCATCATCCCAAGACGAACACGGCCAAACTGTTAGAAGGATCTCAAAAACTTCTAAGAAATAACTGCCTATGTTGGATGGCTTTCTGTGCCCTACAGCTGCATTACTGCAGTAAGTTAGAGCTAGTCTTGCTTCTTATTTCCTTCATGTTTTTTTTTTCTTTCCAACAGTTTCCACACCTCTACAGGCAGCCCAGCCTCTCCTCCTGTAATTCAGCTGAAATAATTCAGGACTTCAGGCCATGCTGAGAGGAACCCTTTAATGTGCTGAAGTGGGTCATCCCTCTTTCTGTAAAATCTCTCTCTTCCTCTCTCTCTCTCTCTCTCTCTCTCTCTACTTTGTGGAACCTCTTTGACCAGATGGGCCAGATTATAAAAATATCACTTCTCCTGGTGGAAACGTCGCTGCTTGTTTCAGTCTTCACGATAGTACACGATAGTAGTTCAGTACAGTAGTTCTTTATATGTGTTCGCACTTTCTGATTGATATTCCCCAGCTCAATCTCTAATAAGTGATTATTTAGGACGGTAACAAAAACACGACCAGGCCTGTAGCGACATCAAATGATAGTCAGTGAAGGTTGTGCTCTTCAGAACAAACATGTTCCATGCTCAGCACGGTTCGTGACAGGACGAGGCTACCGTTGATTTAGAGGCTTGGCAGGAGGTCGTTCTAAGCTGATGCTTACTGGGAAATGGAGGTTAGATGATGTGGACTTGGTATGTCTCTCTGTTAACTTGAAACCTCTGATTTTTACTACAACAACCCACTCTTCTACAAGGTTTCATGTAAAGGCTGAACATTTCCCAGCAAAGTCCATGTTAAATCTTCATCATAAATGTCAAGGCAGCGTGTTGTTTGTGTTGTACCTCCGTCATTGTCCTTGCCGTCACTGCAGGCTGTCTCCATTGAAGTGTCGCAGCCTGCTCCCCGCCAGCCCAGCTGACAAACGCAGTACCAGCCATTATTACCCAGCGTGCATCTGCCGTTGCCATTGCACAGACCGGGACAGCCCTCTGTGCACACAAAAGCAAAGCACATACATTAGAGAGGGCACTTTTCAGTAAAACAAACACTGCACTATAACAGACAAAGCCCAGTTATTATATCCAAGACAAAAAAAGTTTAAATGAAGGGCTGTGGGTCAAAAGAGTGCTTCAGTAATAACAGTGATAACTTCAGGTGATTAACTGATGCACCTTTTTAAGCCCTTATATCCTATAGAGGCAGACTCATACTGCAGAGCTCCGCCAGATCAATACAATCTCATTAGTGTTGTACAATAGATGCAGAACTCAGCTTTAAAGAGAAAGAGAGAGGAAAGAGAAGCCAGACAATGAGCCAACAAAAGGTAGAAGCAAATGCTAACCCAGAAAAGAAGAAGAAAAAAAAAAAACATTACCACAACCAGATAAACAGCAATCTGGATAATCGCAGTATTTCTTGGGAAATAACACTAACAACCTTAGCTTTAGACTTAAATGCAAAAACCATAAGCTCCAGGTAAAATACCGAACCATATTCAGTATTATTCCTATAATGTGAATGTCATGACACATTTGAAAATAGGATTTCACAGGGCCGTGCTTGAACTGGGAGGTTAATGCTGACAGGATGTTGATAGAACAGGTGGGCACATGGTATGCAGACACGGTATGCTACATTCCACGTCGTAAAATGTCTGTCATTGTCATTTGTTTCCTCCTCCCCTCCCTGCCACTTATCAGCTACCTGTCCAATTCTATTTCCTGAGACGAAAACAGACGAAAGGCTATAAACCCCGCGCCATCGAATGCAAAATCCTGACATGCTTTTCACAAGCCAAGAGCCGCTCTCCAAGATGTCTGAGCTGACCTATTTTGTCAGCGACAGTTAGCACAGCCACTGCTCGAACATCATAGAGACTAAAGCAAGGGAGAGAGGGAGTGGGAGTTTGTATGGAGAAAGAAAGGTGGTGGATGCCTGATAAGAAAGAAATCCGATATGACTCTAAAAGCCATGATCATTTCTAAAGATGGCTCAATGCAGAATTGCATGCAGTGTTTTCAGCCAGGCTTTGTGCATCATGACGTTGTGCTCAATGTTCCAGGACATCTGTGCTTGAATACTGATATATGTAGCACATTTAGAACCATCTGATGCAAGAGGAAAAAAAAAATAATAATAATTGCTGATCCTTGCCGTAGCATGCAAGTCTGCACCTTAATGGAGAAGCCATCAAGAAAGTGGGCTGTAATGTTGACTTAATAACATAGCTGCACAGATCAGCACAACGTCATTATACTGAGTGATGGAGCTTTGGAATACTAGTTAGAGTATATGCTCCGATATCTTGAGCCATGGTCGATGCATCACAAATAGCAATCTTGGTAACTTGCAGTCTTATGGACTTGTCCGAACATGCTCCTGCCGGACCACCTTTCTTTAGAGAAATTAAACCGCAAGCGATTTGGCAAAGGCTGTGATTTTTTTAAGAGTAGGTTCTCAGTGACGCACGGCTCAATGATCACAGAGCAGTGTTTAATTGACAAGATGCAAATAAAAATAATAATCGCAGCCTTTGCAATTTCATAATCACACTGAGCCAAATTGGTTTAAGCGCAATTTCATGTTAATTGCGATTTATCATGCAGCCCTAGTTATAACCCAAGTTAAATACACCAGAACTAGCTAATTAAGGTCTTCACAGATGCTCAAATGTTGTAGCTGAAGCTCAAGCTGAAGCTAAACTCTGCAGAAAGGTGGACATCTAGAAGCATCTATGTCCTATTGTGCACAATAGGGTGTCCCTTTGCAGCCACCTGTAATGTATCCTTTACTACTAGTACTACTCAACAGTCTACTCTTTGTCACAAAGAATGGCATCTGGAACAAGATCTTTGAATCCCATTTCTTGTCTTAAGAAATCGGTTCCATAGGCACAAGGTTGTACCTACAGTCTCCAGCTGACCTCACTTCGGAGTAAGGACAATCTTTTTGTGGTACAAGGCAGACAGTGACAGTTAATATTCTTTGTTAACAAGCAAAGGGTGAGCTTGACCAGTAGACAGCAGGTTCCTCCTTAAACACCCAAACAGACAAACAGCTGCACAGTCTGCAGTGGAGAGACGTCTGAATGGTCTGTTCTGAATGCTTATTAAATAGCTAAATAAATAAAGATCTGTGCTCTGCTGGCAGCAGTTCAGCTTAATTGGCAGCCCTTTCAGACAGAGGCCCCTGTGGAGCGCACCCGCGCATCAGGCTGAAACAGCTCCGGAGGGCCACAAACCGCCTTGCGCCACCCCCTGCAGCCGCACTGCCTCTCTATGCAGAGAGAAAGGGAGGGAAGGGGTGGGCTCACGGAGCAAGAAAACCAGAGACAAGAAAGGGAAAGACAACGAGCAGGTAGGGGGTGCGAGCAGCTCTGGGCTCTGGCCTCACCGGTGCATAGCATGCTTTAATTAGAGAGGCTGCCGCTTCAGCACCTCTCTGAACCCCCACCCTTCCTCCCGAACCCCCTTCTGCTGTGCTGCACAGCTGCACTGAACATCCATTATGCATGGCGCCGGTTGGCAAGGTCCGTGACCCTCCGCCAGCCCTCCCTCCTTGGATCCTGTGGGCCATCCATCCATCCCCCCCGAGTTCCACAGCAGGGTATACGGCGGCTAAGGAGACGCTCCGGCTCCCGTGCCGCCCACTCAGCAGGCGTGAAGGTGCTAAGTGGCGAGGTGGCAAAGCAGCGTATTGGATGTGGTGGTACAACAGCGGCATGATTCGACAAGGACTGTGTTGGTGAGGCATGAAGCATGGGCTGAATGAAAATACGAGCGCAACTCTAAAGATGAGCTTTTAGAAGGATGGGCAGATGGAAAGATGATGGACGACGGAAAATGAGACAGGAAGAAAAGATAGGACAGGAGGAGTGCCATACCTTTCACTACCTTATCCAGATAGTGAGCTTTAGGGGGAGATAAAAGACAAGGACATATAAGGGAAGTGTTGTACAGTGCTGCTTCCATGACAAGACACAGACAGCTAGAGGCATGGGCTGGTTGCTCGAGACATCCAAGTTTACTGAAACACAGAGGGGCTGCAAAAGCGATCGCAAGGACAATAACATGCAACAAGCAAAACATCACATCACAGGCTGGGAGAGAGTTAAAGGTATGGTGTGACAGGGTAGAGAAAGAGAGAGATGTAGAGAGAAATCTCAGTTTAGCAGTACCTGTATTACAGGAGTAAGCTTTTTTGCCAATACTTTCTATGAAGACTATATATAAAACATATAAAGCTATTCATAATGCCTTATGTTAAAAGATTTTTTCTTTTTTTCATTGAATAGGCTAAATAGTACAATTTATTATAACTGTAGCTAAAAACAAATCAAGTGTACAGTGCATATAATACAGCTTTATGAATAGAGGTTGAAAATGCAGAATTAATTTTCATATAATGAATTGGATGCAGACTTATGAAAGTGTTATGCCGGGTACAGACTACACAATGTTTTTTGTCGGATACGCTAGTCACTGTGCAAAATTATGTGATTCCGACTCCTAATATCTTGTCTCTCCCTCAAACAAACGCTCAAAATCCCGGACGAGCCCCCATTTTTATGGCTCATATACCACAACATAAGAGGCAAATAATCATTCTTCAAACAATAAAACAATTTATTTACAGAACAAGAAAACAATTATTTCTATTACTTTACATTTGGGGAAAAATAAAAAAACGTAAGTATTAACTAAATATGCATATACTCCGACACTAACAGTACAGGAAAGAAATCGTAAGTAAAATATATATACATAAATAAAAGGGAAAAAATGAGAGAGCCTTTACTCTAAGGCACATGGATCTTTTATCCTAATGCCATATCAGAGTGTTGATTGCTAATGGAATACACCTTTTGCCATCTAACATCTGCACTGTTTAGCAGAGCCAACAGGAGGAAAACAGGCAGGCGTAACGGTATTGTGGACAAGAAACATGTGAGACTACATGTTGCCATCCAACCAATCATTGCATGTGCTGTCATCGAGAAGGCGGGACTATCGACTGACAGAAAGTGCCGTGAGCGTAAACAAACAATGGTTAGCAGCGTGTTTTTCTTGTCATCAGAAAAGCCCAAAAGTGTACTCATATCTGTATTGCATGGATATTTAGATTTCCTTAGATTTTTTTTTAATTCTGACGTGGCGGTCCTTGAGGAAACATCATAAATGTAGGAGTATTGTTGGCATAGCTCCACAAACATTTTCTCTTTTGTAAAATTCCACCAGCCAGGAATGACACCATTGTTTCTCTTTTGTTTCAGCATGTTTAAAGCATGTAGGAAGGAGCTTCTGTGCTTCAATTGGCCAGTGTCAAACGTGATGGAACTCATCGTGGATGATCAAAAAAAAAACCCAAAAAAGTATCGCAAATATGGCATCGGTTGTCGCCCACTATGACGCACTACACAATCTGAAACGATTGAAACTTGTGTCCCGATGCCCATTGTCATTTACGGATCCCAGCTACAACCTACGTCAAGCAGATTGTGGCAAAATCGGGCTAAAATAGTGTAGTCTGAACCAGGCAATAGTAGTCAAAATTGTAAAATGTTAAAATAGTGTAGAAAAATATAGCTTTATGAATGGAGGTTGATAATGCATTATGAACAGATCCATAAAATTCTCATAATGATTACATCTTTAAAGGTTTAAGATGTATAAAGCTTATAAAGAAAGAGCATGTCACTGATAAGATGGCCACGCTCCAGTCCAGCAGTGGAGAAGACATCTGTCGAACATTCTGTACATTACATCATGGACCGTCACACTTACCACCTTTAATGGCACATGTGTTATGAGAATGTATGGTCCCTGATGTTGGGATGCTATGTTTCACTATGATACATGTATAAAGAATATCAATAATGGATCAAGAAAATATTAAAAGACAGAGTGCTAGTGTACTGGCCCCCGGGGAAGGGAAAAAATAAATAAACAAATAAATAAATAAAGCTAACAATGCCCCCGCATTAGAAGATTTCTGGTTCTACTGAAATGGATAGTTCATAAGATCAAAATTAAAGGAGATATGGCTTGGATATTTTTAGATAAGATAAAGAGGATGAGAGACAAAACGTAGAACAGAGAAAGACACAATGATGTTGAGACAAACACTAGTAAGTGTAGTCTCACAGAACAGACTTTTTATTGGCCCATTCAGATTCTTTAGGCGAGATGGAAGACAAATGTTGCACACTTAATTTGATTTACCCTGGGACAACATTTCAATCAATCGTCAGATTTTAGGGTTATGTTTGGTGTTAGGGACAACACTTTCCCACCAAACATTGCTCTTTGATTTAAAGGATTACTTGACTTCAGAATTCCTTTCAATAATTTACTCAGCCCCATGTCATCCAAGATGTTTATATCTTTCTTACTTCAGTTGAAAGAAATTAAGGTTTTTGAGGAAAACATTCCAGGATTTTTCTTTTTTTTTTTTTTTTTTGATGGTCCAAATTGCAGTTTCAGTGGAGCTTCAAACATGATCCCAGTCTTGTCTAGTAAAACAATTGGTAATTTTCTAAAAAAAAAAATATATATATATATATTTATATATATATATATATATATATATATATATATATATACACACACATTATATATATAAATATAAATGTAATTTATAATATAATAATAATATAATAATAATATAATATAATATAATAAATATAATATAAATATATATATATATATATATATTACGCATTACATAATCACTTTGGAAAAGTTACGCATGACGTAGGTGGAAGTACCGCAGTAGGGCGAAACTTTTTCTCATTTTCTCCTTCAACTTCAAAATCGTGTATTGTTGTTTCACCTTTTTTTTTGTAAAGGGCATTTGATTTAGTCTTTGCATGTTACTCCAGCTTCGTCACGTGTCACCTTTCCAACATGATTATGGATAGCGGATCGCAGAGCAGCGCAAGATGAGATTTTTTTTTTCCTTTTAGAAAATGACCAATCGTTTCTCTAGATAAGACCCTTATTCCTCATCTGGGATCATGTAGAGCCCTTAGAAGCTGCACTGAAACTGCAATTTGGACCTTCAACCCGTTGAACCCCAGTGTCCATTATATGGAGAAAAATCCTGGAATGTTTTCCTCAAAAACCTTAATTTCTTTGCACCTGAAGAAAGAAAGATATGAACATCTTAGATGGCATGGCGGTGAATAAATTATCAGGAAATCTTAACTCTGCAGTGAACTAATGCTTTAAGGGTAGGTTCAGGTTAGGCGGCACTTCCCACAAATAAGGTACAAAATAGGGCCTACTCTAGAATGCATAACTTTTCTTTCAACAAATCGTCATTGCTTAAACTTAACAAAAGGAATGGAATTTTTGGTAATCCTATTATCAAAATTGCTTTGTGTTTTTGCACTTTTAAACAATAAACATTATATAAAATTCTTGCAATAGCTTAACAGGATAACAGGCTTGACTGATCAAATGAAACGACACACATACATATATACGTATACACACACACACACACACACGCACATATATTTCTAAAAGCATTAATTATAATCATCACGGTGCCTAAGATGAAATGCTTTCACTATGACATGACCACTATTTTTGTTGAGTATCATATTTGATACATCAGGCTTTTATGACTCATATAGAATGACATATGAGAATATGCAGCTCACACTCAAGGAGAGAAAAAAAAAAAAACACCTCAATTTTATGCAGAGACCCAAGCTGGAGCAGAAATATGCAATTTAGTGCAGTTTCTCATATTTATATGGCCAAAAAGTAAGATGAAATTCTGAAAGCTTGAAGTGCAAATCAATGAGATCTTTGTAACAGTATAGCAGACTACTTACAATAAAATAATAATAATAATAAAAAAAATCCCAATAATATCCTAGTAAGATGATATTTAAATGCTTAGTTTTATGATCAAAGCTCTGTAGATTTCATTGTGGGGGACAAAAGACATAATGCAATACAATGAATGATGATTGAGAGATGAACAGATAAACGTTCCTCAAAGGCCTGATGTATCATATTCGATACTCACATTTTAACATGATTTTAAGTAAGGATAATCAAGTAAACCTAAATTTCTTCATTCCAGTAAGTGGTAATCTTGAAATACTAGCATTATAAACGTTTTATATATGTTATGAAACTATAAAAGTTTACTTTATAAAGAATCAGTAAAATCGTTAAACTAAAATGCCTTTAAATTCCTATCAATCAGATGACAGAAAATATATAGATTGTGTAAGACAACTTTGATCATGTTAATAATCAAATATGAAACAGTAAGATAGGGTTAATAATTTTTTTTTCAAATACATTGGTATAATTTGGTTCAAAAAAGACTAAATGAAAGCCAAAGGAACTGGAACTGCAAAAGTATAAAAAATATTTTTTAAATAAAAAAAACAAACAAAACTTCTTTATTCTTTAAACTGCATTTCAATTTAATTCCCCAACGTAAAGAATGTCTTTCCAGTGACTGCTCTGCTCGTGCAATGCAAATGTTTGTGTTTAAAATGAACTAATGGACAGGAACGAGAAAGAGAATAAGAAAGGAGGGAAATGATGAGTAGAAATGAAAAGACACCTTAGCACATTCCCACATTAAAATGCATGAAGACAAGCTTCATATCCTTGAGCAAACCTGTTCATGCTATGCCGAGTTGCACAAATTCAATTACGCATGCTTCTCTCACACCTCCTCGTCCGCCCCTTCCCCCCGCCACGACTCCACCCTCATCCCACACTTTTCCCGCACACTTTTCCCTCTCGCTCCTTACCGATGGTGCAATGTTCTCCGTTCCATCCCGGGCTGCATTCGCACTTCCCGTCCTTGCAGGTTCCGTGTTCGCTGCAGCGTGGGTGACAAGCCCGCTGTTCGCACCCAGCGCCCATCCAGCCCTCGTCGCAGCGGCAGCTGCCCGCCACGCAGATGCCATGACCACCACAGTCGGCTGCGCACAGCTCTGTGGGGCACAGGGAGAGAAGGGGTGTTACCGAATAGTAGTCGGGACAGGGGGTATAGGGAAAGCAAATCCAGGAGTTATTGTCAGTGATGGGACGGCCACGCTCCACTACCTTGTCTGATGGGTAGTGAAAAGAAATTCCTGCACCTCATAAAGGGGGCAATCCCTTTTGGACAATACAAATCTAATAAGACCATTACAAAGCAGGGGTTCGAGGATTGTGAGAGGTTTAACAGGGCAGATTTTCTGCTGTGTCTCTTCCTTTTCGGATTCCTTCTTTTTTGGGGAAGTCCTCCTTTTGTGTGGAGGGAAGTAGGCAAAAAAAGAAAAAAGAAAAGAAGAAAGAAAAGTCCGAGAACAAAATCCGATTTTGACTTCCTATAGAAATGGAGACACACGCTGGATTATTTAAGTTGGTTTCGCTGCATAAGTAATGAGGTGAAAGCTGTGGCAAAAAGCATTTTTCTATAAAAGAAAGATCTGTGAGACAATAATTGAGTTAATTCACAAATTAACTCTTAACGCAAGAGATTTCACAAATAAAATGGTCTGGGAAGGTTTGGCCGTGTGAACCAGCAGTGCCAATTAATTCACATAACACTTATGAGATTATGATAATTAATTCACTTACACATATCATGTCTGGTGAGTTCGAAATCCTGACATAATGAAAAAGTTTCAGAAACATAAAAATAATAAAGACGTGGCACAAAGCACGGTAACACTTTACAATAAGGTTCATTAGTTAAGCATTAATTACTGTATTAACCAACATGAACAATACATTTGTTACTGTATTTACTAACCTTGTAAAATACAGTTGTTGATTGTTTGTTCATGTTAATTCAGAGCATTAACAAGATTTTAATAATGTAGTAGTACACATTGAAATTAACATCAACAAAGATGAATAAATACTCTATAAGTGCAGTTCATTATTAGTTCATGTTAACCAATGTTGCTAACTAATGTTAACTAATGAACCTTATTGTAAAGCGTTACCGTTATAATTCATCTAAAACTATTTGAAACAGCATTATGCTATATTCTTTTATAATTATCATCCATGTAGTATCATCCATACATTCGTGTATTATCATCCAATCGCGACTTATCTCGCAATTCTGACCCCCCCCCCCCCCAGAATTGTTTGAAATCGCAATCGCATATTATAAAGTCAGAATTGCAAGATCTAAATTCATAATTTTTCTCTCGAATCTCGAGTTTATATCTCGCAATTCTTACTTCATGACACGCAATTGCGAGTTACTAGCGAAGGCAAAAAGGCAATAGTGAGACTTGAAAAATGTTGTCAGTTACCTATATACAATTTTTTTTTGGTAGATATGTATGGATTTTAACCACAATCAATCAAAAAATAAAACCAAAAACAAAATGCTAAAATAAAATATGCTGTAGAACAGGTTTGTTTTGCTATAAAAGTGGATATTCCATAGACGTAATGGTTTTTATACTGTATAAACTGTACATTCTCTATACTACCCCTAATCACAGAAAACATTCAACATTTTTACATGTTT